>JARHVA010002612.1:480000-545000 GCA_037957365.1 Torreya grandis
AATCTAAAAACCCTAGGTACACTTAGGGTTTTTCCTTCATATTTTGTGCAAAAATTTAACTTTAAAATTTTATTTTTTGTATAAATTTTTGTGCATTAATTTTATTCAAATATTTTTTAGAATTTAAATTATTGTAATAATTTTCAAAAATTCTAAAACCCCAACCCAAAACCCTAGATTTCCAAACTAGGTCCTCAAACCCCAAGCCTCCCTCTCTTACAATTTTTAGATAAAATATTTGGAATTTTTAAAAATTATTTGGAGTGTCAAAAATATATTAAAAATCTCAATATTAGTAGTTATTTTGTTCAAAAATTCAATTTCTAATTTTTGTCTAAATTTTTGTTCATTTATCTTATTCTTATTTATCTTATAATTTAAATTATTTCAATAATTTTCAAAAATTATAAAACCCCAACCCAAAACTCTATATTTCCAAACTAAGTCCTCAAACCCCAAGCCTTCATTCCTTGAATTTTTTTAGAATTTTTACAAATTGTTTGGAGTGTCAAAAATATTTTCCAAATCTCTACGTTAGTAGTTATTTTTGAATTTATTTGATTAATAATAATTTTTCACATTATCTTTGGTGAAATAAATAAAATGGCCATTAATTCACTTCTTCCCTCTCATTTCATAGATTAATTTATAAATTTTTCTCATAATTATGATAATGAATGGACAAATTTGCAAAATTGCACATTAGCTAAAAATGTGGAAAATGATTTCATTTACAATAAATATAATTATTGATTTTGTAATAAGGAATATGATGATATATGTGAAAGTGATAGTGAAGAAAAATTAGATGCATCTTCTTCTCTCAAACCTATCTCTTTTATTCCATATTCTAAAGAAAATAATTTTGATAAATGGGAAAGGTACTTTTCACCTCATTCTCCTATTCACAATGCACCAAATGAACAAATTAGTCATGCACTTCCAAGTGAGCATCTTATTGGTGATAATTTTCTTTCAGGTGAACCTAATCTCTCTCTCTCTCTTTCTAACTTTATGTTCAAAATACAACAATATAAATACAATAAAATCCAATTGTCAATGCATAGTTCAAATGATCCATCTCATGATCTCAACTCTAATTTATCAAAAAATTGTCTAAATGATAACTCTCTTACTCTTACTTCTCATATTTCAAATGAAAATAATGAATGCACTCCATCCATGGATAACATAGATGCAAATAATATTCCAATTTTACATGATAATTTATTGCATATTAGAAAAGAATTAAATTCTTCTCTTACACCCATCCTTAGTGATAATGAAAGTGATAATTAGTATGCTAGTGAACATGAAAATGAGAGTGACCATGAATAAAATTTTGATTATGATAATGCATGGAATAATGATGATTATTATGTACATAATGAATAAGAAAATCCATCTCACATTTCTAATTCTTCTCTCACTCCTCTCAAAAATAGTGCACTGCCAAATATTGTTTCTACTTTTATGCATGAATCTATTTCAAATTATTCACATATTAATGATAACATCACATCCTAAATTCAATTAGAATGTTTTTCACTAAAACATAAAGATACCAATGAATCTCCCTAGCCACCCCCTACTATAGTAGAATCTCCTAAACATTTCTATATACCATCATTGCCTCACTTTGATGAAATTAGAGATCCATCCATACACCTTCAAGCCTTTTAGAAGTATTTACCATCTCATGAAAGTCCTTTTATTCTACTAAATTTTTTCTAGTAGACATTAGTGGGGGGGAAAAAAAAATTAGTTATTTCATCTACTTCCCATTGGTTCCTTACACATATAATGACTTAGAGGAGGCATTTCTTAGATATTACATAGAAAACATGAGCCCTCATGTTACATATGAGAAACTTGCCACATTGCATCATAATATTTTAAATCTAGTTAGTAATTATATCTTACAATTCAAGATGCACATGTTATGATTGATCTATAAACAAGTAGATTTAGATATTCAAAATACCTTTATGAAGGGGCTTCACCAACCTCTCCTTGAGCATGTATTATATCAAACATAGTTCTCTTTTAGGCACTTATGCTATATAATTCTATCCTTGGAAAATAAATTAGGACCAATTGAGGTAGATTTAGTTGATGGAATTACTCTAGATTTCATAGCAGTACCTCAATCTACAACTCCTAACACACAACATTCATGATATTCCAAACAAGATAGGTTAGCACAACAAAAAAAAAACTAGTTAAGAATAAAGAGACAATTTTTAGGTTACCACCTATAGTATGCACTATAGAGAACAACAAAAATGCACCACTACAATTTTATTTATAGGGAGATATCCCATATTCCATATTATTAGCACTATTATATAGAAGTTTAAACACATTTCTTTCTACTCATCGATGACATCCACATCTCCTATAAAAATAACCACATCGGTACTTTTTTAACTATCATCATATCCATGGACTTAAAGATAATGATTGTTATGGACTCAAGGATTGTATTAATAGATGTGTTGATAATGACATCATTATATTTACACAGGGGGCACCAAGATCTCCTCCATCATGGAACCATAGACCTCATTCCTCTATGACTAAGTTATCCTAGGATATTCCTTCACTAGAATCATTAGTTACTCTTCATGAGACTAGTGTAGCTTCTAGGATAGAAACTCATAATATATCTCTTATTACACATTAAGATGGTTTGAAAACAAGTACAGTGAGACTAGCCTACATATAACACTATAGTTAGAGGAGTACATAGCGCAGTTCCATATACATATCTAGCATAGTCACATACACTGCAATAGAGTATCACTCCAAAGAGATATTCACTATGGCCAAGTTTTTTGGGTCTTATCTCACATAACAACCTACTATAGTTAAGATTAGAAGAACCCACATTAAAGATTACCACTCCAAATAGATATTCACTATGGCCATGTTTCTTGGGTCCTATCTCATGTAGAAACCTGCTATGATTGAGATTAGATTAGCCCCCAGCATAAGTTAAAAGTTTAGATCAATCTATTACTTATTCATATGAATCACAATATAAGCCACATTATGTTATTTCACATAAAAATCCACTATGATTGTGGATAGGTGATCCTTATTCACAACACATAGTTTTAATTACACATCTAGTAAGGTTATATTTGGTAGAGTCTTCATGCATAGATACAATTAGTGTGTAATAGATAGTATTAGATACATTTTATGTTCCTACATAGCATGATCAATATGGACACTTATTTAGTTGGCCATCAAGGTTCATATAGTGATACATCACAAAGTGATACGACACATATTCATACTGATATCAATTCATAGATTGACTTAATGGGGTAACAATGGAGCCAAAGAGATAGCATTTGTATTCTTGATCCACGTACTTAGAAATATTGGAAAAATATTCCAAACATCAATTAACACATGCATGATTACATAGCTTCACTTGATAGGTGATGATAGAGCCAAAGGGATAACCTTTGCATTATTGAGCCACTTTTAGGAAAATGATACACACAACATGCTATCTTATATCCCCTTCTACTAACAAATAACATTCTTAGTTCTAAATAACCATCCCTAGCCAAATCTTGATCTTACCAATATCTTGTTTTACCAATCTTAAACCAATTCACTTTATCAAATCAATTTACAAATTATAAAACAACAATTTTTTACTTACATATAATTCAAAATCAAAACTAACATCACACTTATCAATAAACAATCAAATCACATATATGGAATACCATTTTACCAAAACATATGCAACCTCAACATCAATGTCAAATCAATTATTTCTAATCAACCATTTGTTAAACATATACCAATCAATTCCAAAATCCATAACACAATATGCCTGAATCCAAAACCAAACTAGCATCCATATATATATAACAAGTTTTCAAAAACATATACACCATATCAAATACAATAAATCATGAATGGGTGTCATGCCCTCACTCTCAGTCTTACTCTCCACACTAGTACTAGTCCTATAATCCACTCCAGCCCTTAATGGCCCTACACCTCCTTGAGCTTCCAAATGCATCTTATGCTAACTCTCTCACTAGAGTATCTAACCATGCTCCTCACATAAGTTTTCATACTACCTCTAAAAGTATGTGTACTCTTTCATGATCCTTGTGCTAATAGAACCATAATTAGATGGAGGCATCATGTGCCTATCTATCTTAGCCCTTAACTCATCTCTCTCTCCCACTACCCTAACGCATTCATCTTTTTCTATAGCATCCCTATCAAATATGTGAGCATGAATACTAGTTTTAACCATCACTCACTTTATTAATCCCTCCTCCATTGTATCATCAGGAACATGCCACATGAGATTTTGAAGTGTAGACTCAATGATGGTCTCCCAATAGTCATCATCTCCACTCACCACCCCAGCATGTGCCTCATCTTAATCACCTCCCACTCTACCTACACATAAAGTAAGGCATTAAATTGACTATATACTTAAACAAAGAATAAAATCATAACTTTTTACATAATTGAAATGAAATTTCTTCTTACCTCTCATCATCTAGATTGAGTATGGATCCTCATACTCTAGAGCATCCCCTCCATCGATAGGGTATAATGGAGCACACTAATTCTCCATCTACCATGTAGTATATTCATATGTACATCCAACATCATCCACATTAGTAATGTCTATAGCCACATCCCATTCATCTAAAGGTAATGATGCTAACTCATCCTCGATGAGCCTTGCATGAGATCTTGCTCTCATTGGTGCCCATGCACTCCTCACCCACACCCATGATATTAGGTTCACATCTTGTGGTACCCCAGACTATCTAGTGATGTAATCACACTAAAATCACTCATACACTCTAACCCAATAATCATGTATCTAATAACTGACCCTCATATACCACAACTACACTCCATCCTTGACCCACCTAGGAAATCCTCTATATGGCCTCCATATAATGTCACTAGCCACTAGTCTATCTAACACCTACATATAATGATCCACCCCATGGGATTAAAAAGTTAATATACTAATCCACATTCCCCAAATGGTTGTGGTAGTGCCCACCTCTCCCTCAATAATCCTATCAACTACACAACTATTATGTGCTCATAAGCCCAATAATGCAATAATGTCAATGCACTCAATCCACCACTAAATGCATCTTATGTAAACCTATAAAGATCCCTACATATGTGGGCAAACATAGTCCTACCCAAAAATAACACAATGATATATACCTCAACATTGTGCACAATCCTATGCATCTTATATGAAATTGATACTCCAATCCCATCTATAGCAACAAATTAGGCCAATAACATAGCCAACCACTTCTGCAAGTATGGAATAATAGACTACATAAAAACTAAAAAGAATACATTAATTTCACTCCCTCTCTAATGTATACCTAAGGGCACACTATCAAAATACAAGGATACACAATCAATAACATCAACACCCATGTCATCCTATAATGTCACACACCATCCACTAACTGGTAAATACAAAATGTGATACACATCTTCCAGTGTCATAGTAATCTCCCTTATAGGAATCTAGAAAGTAGATGTATCTACATTCTACCTCTCATATAAGGTGATAATTAGGTACCTATCCCACTACATTATGATTAGGTCACACACATGACCTAACCCTTCCCTATCCATGAAAACTCTCTCATCAGTAGATAATGTTAATAACCTCAATTTCTCCATCACCTGGCCCCTACAAAACTCTCTCATCTATACCTAATCTTGAAAACACTAGAAGTGGCATATAAATCAATGAACAATGCCAAATCAAAAACCAAAATAGAAGAATAGTTAACAATAAAATAACATCACTAAAAAAATAAGCCTTCAAGACAATAGTGTTGGGTATAGAATAGCAGTGCGAGACAGGAGTGCTATAAACCAGACAAGAGCATTGAAACCTAGACAATAGTGTTGGATGTAGGACAAGAGTGTTAAAACTAGTGAAAAATTTCTTAGGACACTTTAAATAGCTCAAAACATAAAAAATGGCATCAAAATAGACAAAAATCAAACATTTTAGCTACTTACTAGGGCAACATCACCACCAACCTGAACATGGGCTACCAACTTATCAAACCAAATCATAATAGGTCCTTATCTCTTTGACTTATCTCCTATTCTAGAGCTCTAAATCTCAACCTAGTTAATACACAAATGAATCAAGAATCAATCCAATTTCTTATATTACCTAAATTTTTCAATCAAATAAAACTACCATTTTGCCCATATCTCAAATCCTGTAACATGATTTTTCAAACCATTTTCTTCCATAAAATCATGATACTGATACCTTCAACATCACACAAAACTATGATCTCTTACTACCTCATCTGCCTACTATGGCATAAGTATTTCTATATTTATTTTATGCTCAAATATACACCTTGATCATCACCACTCAAAAACTTGTTCCTCTTTTAATAACTTAGTATAATCAATCAAATAACCTCTCAAGCTATTCGCAACAAACCAACCTTGTTTCTACTTATGCCACTAGTCATCAATTTTGGCTCAACCTCCTCTATCACAAATTTCATCTCTCTCTCCAAAAGGGGGGCATCATTAATACTATTACTATTTCTACACCTACCCATCATGCCCATCCACTCTCATAAGTAGATACACCATGGTTCTTACACCTCCAATATTTAGATTATTATATTCAACTCAGATTGATTGAAACATACAATGATTTAGATTACATGGGTCACTCAACATCACTCAAGACATTCAGGGGGATATACCTTTAGTTTATAGATACATAGACTATTTAGATATAATGATTCAGATCATATGAATCCATAGTGATTTCAATTTATAGGCACATAAAATATTTAAATATAATGGTTCATATTATATGAATTCATAGTGATTTTGATATAGATTTAGACTCAGATACTAGATTTTGGGTCATGTACATTACTACATGTCTCACATATATAACTTCATACATTATGAAATAGTTATAAGAATAGATAGAAGATTATAGGCATAGTGCAAAGCACATTATTTTGATCTCCAATTTTGCACATGGGGCATGACACAATAGGTCATATCACATGTGGTTATATAGATTATTAGTTTATACATACACATCACTCACATACTAGATTTGGGGACATGGCATAAATGTTCATGTCCTTCATCATTTAGGATTATATAGATAAAATGACAAGATAGGCCATTCTCTTCTCACACATTGACCAAATTTTTATATTACTCCCATCTACACCTAAGTTATGACTAGGTTTGACCATATGGTCATCTATAACAGTTGGTCCATTACATCACCTAGACCCAAACTGCATGAGTTTGTGAGGGACATAAGATAGACATTAGTTTTGGGCCTCCAAGAATTTATTAGTTCTAGTTCAAATATTTAGAGTGGGGGCATAACAAATTTTACTCTTCACAACATATAGACTATATACACATATTCTATATTACATGAGTTTATGTGAGATAGAGGACAAACATTTGTTTTGGACTTGTAAGTATTCCTCATTTTCATCTAGATTTAGTATAGGGGGTAAGCATTTCCTTCCTTCTCCATGAGTATATGGCTTCCACTTCTAGATTTAGTATAGGGGGCATCCATTTCAAGGATTATTTCTTTCTCTAGGCACTATTCATCTCTCCATCCACTTCCCTAGCTAGGAAGTGAGTTGTACCCTTTGAAACACATTTATATCCACATAGGTAGGTTCAAGTACATACCTTTTTTTTTTCTCTAGTACTTCATTTCATTGCATTACTAGAATAAAAAGGGGGCAAACATATACACCCTAAATTAGTCAAGTAACCACGCATATCATGTCTTTTCATGGTCCTTTCACATGAGACTTTGATTGGAGAATGTGAGCCTTATTCACATTATTCATGTCTTTTCTTTTATTTATCTTGGTCTTATTTAACACTTGAGTCACATTTTTATCTATAACCAATCATCCATAACTTTCTAAATGGTCAGTCTAACTCAACCAGACCCTATTTCCTATGTTAATTCCATCCCCCTAGTTCCCAAGCTTGTAGGAAAGGAGAGTTGGGGTTGGAATATAACATTAAACCCTATGGTGTCCTATATTCAGTGCTCTTATCCAACTACATTTTAAGTCCTCAATTTTCATGTTTTCTCACTTAATGTTTCCTAATCCCTTCTTAGATTTATCCTTAATTGTTTTTATCTTTCTAGTGTCATCCAAATGCAAATAAAGTTCCCAAATTCAAAATAAATATTTTCCTATATAAAGGAATTCAAAAGTCATTTTATATCTATCACTTACTACTTTAGGATAGTACATAATTAAAATTAGTCAATAGTATAGTGTAGCATTATATATCACACATAGATTTACATGCTTGATCAAGGAAAGGACTACACAAAAGTTCATTCTTGCATCTACCATACACATTGATTATGTATGTTCTCTAAGGGACAACTATTCTTATCTGAGACCCTAGTTTGAGGGTTAATGTAGGTAGTGATCATGACAAAAAGGGTTCTAGATCATGTGATCATAGTTCCCCTAACCTAGTTTTCCCACTTTTACTTTTAATGTATTTTTTTGTTTTATGTGTGTAGATGAACCTAGGATTTTTAAGATTAAAATGGATTTACAAGGAGCTCCATCAACATTCAAGATCTAAAATTTCATAGACAAACTCACATAGAGACAAAGGACAAAACCCAAAAAACTCAAATCTTTGTGACTAGTTTGGATAATAGTTGTAGGACCTGGACTATAGCATCAGACCCAAAAGTGCCCTATTTTTGTTGCTCTTATCCTTTCACTAAATGAAAGACTGATCTAGATTCCTGACATCTTCCTAGTCCTGTGAAATAATTTAAAAGATTTGAAATAGTCGTCTCAGTCTACTTTTCTAGATAAATTAATTTTCTTCCCTACAATATTAATTTGATCAAAATCTATATTTTACCATATTAGATTATATTTTCCCCATTTTTCTAGACCCTTTATTATTTAGAAACTAAACACTAGTTTCCCAAAAATAATAAAACACTAATATCTCAAAATAAAAATATGTATAAAAGTGGATATTAATATATCATTTTATTTTAAAAACATGGTTTCACTTTTTTTTACCAAAATGAAATATATGTTTATATGAAGTCACATGCCATTAATTCATGATTTTTACAAGCAATCCAAACACATTAACTTATTATTAATATAGGTGTCCTAATATTAATCCAAAATTGATGAAGTTGTATTCATTTGAAACATCTTGAGATCTACTTAAGATTCTCACATGCAATAATGTAAAAATATAGATAGTATGTAGAATATAATGAATATAAAAACATAATATATACTTTTGGACAATATGACCTAATATGAAATATATTTAGAAATGAAATAATTACACTTGATGTAGTGAACCATCATACAATTATTTTTTGGGAAGGAATAACTTCAAAAGATCTCCCAATATGGGGATGCCACTTCAAGAGGTATACCTATAATATCCTTATAATTAATAGAAGACTCACTTCATAATTAAATCCTTACACAATTATATGCCTCTCCTTAATTTAAACCTATATTACTAATAATGGATGGGTAAACATTTAAACCTAATATAGGCCAATCATTACTCTATATATTTAATTCCATGAGTTACCTAATTAACTAATACGTTAGACTAATAAAACTAAGGGGGATGTTTGTCACATGTTAACATCTCCATCAACCCATGTACATCATAATATCACATCCCTGGGTACACAACATATCTTGAAAAAATTATAATATGAACTCAGTTTTCTAATTTTGAACCTATAAAAATACAAGTCCTATTATAAATATTTTATAAAAGTATGGATTTAATTAAGATCCAATATCAGGAGCATAAATAATATTTTTCATAAGTGTAGAGAGTGTTAGGGGTGATAATTACAAGTGATATATAGTTTAAAAATTATTTGAAGACTAAACTCATCTTATTTTGATCTTCCATTTCCTTGCTCTAATCTACATGAGGTGAATCATATTTAACTGCAATATATAATTTATTCATTTACCCATAAAGAATTAATTGTATATGAAATACTTTATTTTTATCTAACTTAAAGTATTAGGAAAAAAAATGAGTTTATGTCCCTATTTTAGGGTCTAGTGACCAGATTGATTTAACTAGCCATTTGTAATTCCCTTAAACTATTTACTTGATCAAGATATGTGTGATTGACCTAAAACATCCATATCATTTGAATTATAAATTTTATAACCTTTATATTTTATATTTGTGTACATATTCAACATAATTATATTATAGAGGCCTATAGCATAATTAATATATATTAAAGAGGAAGTGTTGATTATTGAAGTATCATATAATGAATAATGTTATCATTTTATGGCTTATGGAGGTTTCCCATTTGAATTGGATCAAAAATTTATTTTAGTATTGTGCTCTTAGTCTCATTTATGATGTGTATCTACTATATTATTATCTTAATTGTAAATTACTATTATTAATTTGGAAATTTTATATGTTGAGTTACAATATATTACTATGAATATGATCTTACAATATAGTAATCTCATTACAAGTAGTATTGAATCTTTGATTTTGTAATTTTTTCATGAAACATTAAGGATTTGGAGAGAAGTGAGAAATAATATTCAATACAAATCAATTTGTTTTCTTGAAATGTTTTTTTGTACTTTCTTATATTTGTTTCTATTTGGTGGAGAATTAGCATCGCTTTGTGTGTTTGGTTCTTATTTTATTTTTTTATAAAAGAAATTATCTACGGACAATTTATAGTTTTTAATACAATAGTTATTAAAAATAAAACAAATAGTTATTAGATTCATCTTTTCAAGGCATAACAATGGTATAGTTCTCAAGAAAACTAAAGTTATGGTAGGCTTTTGGGTTTCATGATTTTTTAGTTTTTTCTCAACCATTGGAAATAGATTATTCATTGGATTCATCTCAACAAGGATACCAAAACATTATAGGTCTAATAACCATACTTTTTCCACTAATAAAGCCATTTCATGACAACGTTGTCCACTAGAGGCATATCAAATAAAATAATCATACTACATAAAACTCCTAAGAAAGAAGATATAAATTAAAATATGTAATTATATTGTACTTAAAAATATAGTGTGCCTAATTTATATGTGATATTTCTATATATCGAATAAAGTATGCAAGTATTGAAGGGTAAGATTCATTCACATTAGAATATTGAAGTTTTAAAATAATTTATGGCTAACATGGATATTGTATGTATGATAATCATTATAAATAATAAAAAGATAATATAATATAAATAAAAGTATAAGACTATATTAAATCCAAAATGTATACAATATTTTAGTTGAAAAAGTGGTTTGGGGATATACATAATGTTCATGATCAAAGAAATTTATGAATGATGTAGTAGGGGAAGGTATACATATAATATAAATCATAATCATAACTTGATCCAAGGTGTCATAGGATGGTAACCAACACATATAAACTATGGTAATAAAATTAAATATAATTCCATTAGGTAGTAACCATGAAGCATCTCAACTAAGGGTCATAAGGGTGTCATTAGATGGTAAATACAAGGAGAAAATAAAGAAACCAAACATGCAAATATAAAAATATAATAACAATCATAAACTATTATAATCTTGGAATACAACAAAATATCAATGTAATCTAACCACCAAGTTAAAAAATAAAGAGTATTAGGTTATGAGTACTTACCATAGGTTGACTTATCAATACATTAATATCCCCCTTGGCTCAAGAAGATATTTATGATCTAGATGGTTATATATAATATTAATATGGATAAAATAGGACTTATTTATAATTATTTGGGGACTTAAAATACTAGGTGTCCATTTTTGTTTCAACTTCATCTCTTGATATCTTTAATTCCTTATGTAAACTAGGCTTCTTCAAGTGTGATATGCCTTTCCTGAATTAGTTGTCTTCTTACTAAGGTAAATTTTCATGCATGAGTAGAGTTGATTGGACGTATTTATTATGATAAAAATAAATGGGAACCATATAAATATGGATCAAAACTTAGAGGACATCATCAAACCAATTGATGAAAAAGTATCAATGAATATAATACTTCATTGGCATTGCTATTAACATCGATCAATAGGGACCATTGCAAAACATAATTTGATAAGATGATGAAATTATATAGATATATAAATAGGAAGAATAATAATATAAATGGGAAATTGGAACCATCAAAAGATAATTAAGATAGTCACATGAAGGAAATGGAGGAAATAATAGAAGATGAACATTAATGAAACTTTAAAAATAAACATTAACTATCCCACCTCTATATTGGTGTAATAACTAAGACATAACCTAAATTATATTTATGAAATAAATATTAGTTCAAGATAAATCATTAGTAATATAAAATAATTCATATACATATGCACCGATAAAAGATCATTATGTGTCACAATAGTGTAATGTGGTATTGTGCTTTGGGTAAGGAAAAAAAATACCAAAATATAAAAGTAAGCACTATAATAATTTTTTTAAATAAATTTAATAATTTAAATACATATATATTAATTAGACCTAAACACCTAATTACTCACCCAAATTATAACAAGAAACCCTGAGACCCCTTTATAAGAATCAAACATGAAGATACACAAACACATCTTTACAATAGAAATCAAAGGTAAAACACATCATATATGTATAAAAATATAAATACATAAACCTTTTGAGCATATAAAAATCCATACTTTGATCCATATATTCATGTCATCATATAAAAACTATAAAAATACACACATCACGAAACTTACAAACATTAAAAATCCCTAAGGTTCAATCCACTTCTCCAAACATTACATTTATTCTTAAATCCACTAATTCAATTGAAAAATGTGTGACCAAGGTCAATCAAATATTTCAAATGGTATCCAAAGGTCTATATTTTTAGTTTTTATTGACCAATTAGAACCCTATTAACTATCTAATTTATTCCAATTTCATGTAAAATATTTATCATCTTAGGAATATTATATTATGTATCCCTTCCACTTGTCTTCATAGTGGTATATTATTTTTCCATCTTGGAATATGCTAATTTAACCTCTCAAATTTTTCATGATGTAATATGTGTCAAATCCTTCTTCATGCATGCATAATATTTTTAATATTATACTCATGCAATTCTTCAAGATTGTGCAACTCTTTTCTCTCAAACATAAATCTTTAAGTTTTTAAAATTAAATTAAGTGAAATTTTAGGTTCAAAATACCTCTCCACTAAAATTATTATAAAACCTCAAATAAGATACTTATGTTTTTTTATCTCGATGTCAAAGTTGAGGGGTCCCTATCCCAATAACTTTTGATTAGAGATCCAATTGGTCTGGGATATAATCGGGGCCCCAAATCCCTAAGAGAATACTAATGAATGGCCACAACCAACCCAAAAATACCATCAATGACCACAACCAGACCAAGAATACCAATGATCAGTCATAACTGACCCAAGAATACCAATTATTGGCCATAATTGGCCAAAGAACACCAATTATTAGCCACAACTAACCCATGAATGCTTAATGATTAGCCACATCTAGCATCTAATACCATATTGAGATTTGACACTAGGTTGTGTTTGAAACAACCAAGTCACTTAGCCAACTCACCCACATCTCATCAGTCCCTCAAATAAGATATTAATCAATTTTTTTTGTGGTGTATTACTTTCTTACATCACCTACATAGTGGGTACCTTCTCCTACAATTCCCATTTAATTTTATCCCATCAATCATTTGTTGATTGTATCTATAATATTATACTTTTGCTTCATCCCATATATTTTTCAACACTTATTCATTATCTTAAATAAATTTATATGTGGATAGTATGGTGTTTTTTGTAATATTTTACCTATTATATTTTGTGTGTATGATAACTTCCTTCACCAAAACCTTCTACTTAATCTCTTTAAATAACAAATTTAACTCCTCACACTTATTTTATATTTGTGTTTTCATATTTTGTATTTCCTTAAACTTTATAATTTATCTCTTTAATTTATTTCCTCTCACATGTGCTTCATCTAGTATTCATGTGTGCCATCCTATTGCTTTAGTGTTCCATTTACAAACTCATCCACATGGAAAACCTATTAAAATATTTCTTACTTCCATATCCTCAAACTAAATGAATTAATTTCCTTTATAATTATAATTGAACTAAATTTAAATTCAAATTTCAAATCCTTGACTCTTTCTAACTAGAGTTTGTCCTTTTTGGAGAGTTTTTATAGTGTTGGTCTGGCACACAAGTAGTATATTTCTACATTTAGTTTTTTATAGGTCATTTCAAAATCATGTTAACTTCCCCATATAATGGAAGTAATATACCTCAAATAGCATCACCAACCTATAAATTATATCATTATATTTATTTAGTGTGTCTTAGTATTTATTCAATTCCTCTTTCATATCATCTTGAATGTGACCTCCCAATAGACCCGTTTTCATCACCTCCACGGTTAAATTTTACAAGGACAATGTGATATTTTTCAACATATGTCATGGATGAACCACCTCAATCTATCCACATTTTTTTCACCTAGATAATTTTCCTATAGATTCACATTCACATAAAAATTCAATAAGATTTAAATAGTTTGACTACATATGTCTCTCTAAAATAACCTTTAACATTTTTAGCACTCTTGTTGATATTTCATATAATTTAATCATGCCCATTAAAAATCTTGATGATTCAATTTATATCCCATTACTCATTTAACTCATAAATTATAATCCATATATCTCCATCACAATTTAATTCATGTAGATCATATTTTATAATAACTTATACAATATACATTTTTTTTGTGTGCAACATCTATAAAATTTTCAAAATTTTCTATGTCTGCTTGCATGTCATCTAATATGCATCATCATGTACTTTTTTCTTCATTATTTATTGTATTCATTCTTATTTATTTTGAGACTTTTTTTTTAGATTAGTGTTATATCCACCTATTTTTTCTTCCCACTTCATTTTATGGTGTCTATTAGTTCCAACACACCCCATTACTCGATATCTCACATGGGGACCTTCTTGATTTAGTATATCTATTTATTTTCATGTTATTCAATACTATTATCACTTCTTATAATAATTTCACTCAAATTGTAGAGATGTGGTTCCTTTTATATTCTTAAAATTATAAGCCATACTTGTTTACAAATTTGACATAAGACTCACTTGGTCCTTCCTTCATCGTGACTAGATCCTCCTTGTCAAGAGTTCAAAGAAAAAGAACTGACATTTTTGATGTTTTATAAGATATTTGGTCTTGTGATTCATAGTTAATTTTTTTTATTTTATAATGATATTTATTGACCCATAGTTGGTTCAAATTTTGTATTAAATAATCATTAATCGATCTAGAATGTTAATTTTTAAAATGATTTATTTCACTCAGATTGATGCTCATTTGGTTTAGACTTTGAAAAAAAAGGATTTATTAATTTTTTCAAGATTTAATTGGTTGCATATAAATTAATTTTATGCATATGATGGTTAAGTGTGAGTTATTATATATTTTGGTAGGGCCTTATTTTACTTAGATGGGTTTTGGTTTTTGACTAACATGTTAACTGTTTCCTAAATTTATGTTTGTCTTGGTTTTGACAATTCAAACCTATGGAAATTCACAATGTAATTTAATAGTCGATATCTCCCAAAGCCATTGATATTAATCTACATTTTAAAATAATGTTAACCCAAAGAGATCTTCAATCAAATCCTTTTTGAAAACTGACTAAGTCCTTTTAAATCCCCAGAGTCTCTTGATCGTGTCATGTAACATGATCCCCATGACCCAACCTAATAGAGAGTCAATAGGTAATGCAAATATTTATGTCCTTGAGTGCCTAGGATTGTACCACTTAGAACCATCCTATAATCATGATATCCTAGGGATAAACACATAATGACACAGCTTTATTCCCTTAAGAGCTCAGGATTGTGATATTTAGAACCAACCCAAAATACTAAGATCATAAAGTAATAATAGTATTGATCCCAAAGCCTCATGTCCCTATAAAAGTATGGTGATGACTAAATCAAATAATAAACTAGCACCTAATAACACCAACAAATGACAAGTGGTAAATAATACCCAAGGGAAACATAGTTGATAGTTGATTGGATCACCAAAATCATGAAAAGTGGTAGTGAGGTAGACACCTAAGCATCCAAGTTAGCATAAAATAACCTTAAATTTGACATTTAGTACAAAGACCAAGTGATGAGAAAATGACAACTTATGTATATGATCAAAATTAAAGATAATATGTTGAAAAGATATATCCACTAAAATACATAGACCTGATCATTTTGGATCATCTAGAACATAGATTCAGTTGAAAATAAATTACACTAAAGATTTGGTGAGATGATTATAAGATAAAATTAGCATGAAGATGGTACTAGCTAGAGCATTGACAAATATTTGGGTAAAGGTAGAGGCTAAAATTAATAATATTATTCACTAATCTAAGATAGATTTAACCTAAATAATATGGATATCAATAGATTGATCAAGATGATAAAATACATCTATTTATAGAATTAAAACAATCTATTATTCCAATATTGCCTAGTTATCCACATTTAATGAAATGGGATATGTCTAGGAGTAATTCCACTACCTTCAATATAAACATGAGAAATTATAAATGGAAAAGATAATACATAAACAAGTATCTGTATCATTGGGATTGGATTATAATGAGGTGTCGCTTTTTGACTGGATTGACAATCAAACTAGTGGAAAATGGTGCATATGGAAGTTGTTATGTTGTCATGGGGATAATCATAAGAGATTTGGAATGGATAGAGATATAATAGGACTTAATTACTCCATCACTGGATTAATCTAGAATGATGTGTTTTCTCATCATTGCATTAATAATTATGTAGTAGAAGAAACTAAATATTATAAACTACCCACTCATCATTAGAGTTTAGAGTGTATTGGAGTTGAATCCATTTTCATCTTGAAATTTATATTTGAGATTTTTCCATGACTAGATTGGCCTTATCTTCTTGCTTCTTAATGTGTTATCATAAAAAATTGAGCTCTAATCAGTTAAATAATTTAATTTTTGTATCAATAATCCCTAATTTATGGATGTGCATCATGTAGACACCTAAATCTAGCCACCGATAATCTCCAACTAGGCTTTTGACCAATTTTACCAAAGTGCACAATTTGGCCTAAAAAAAAAAATCACATTAAATGAGTTGAAATTGACATATTAAAGTGCCAATTTTGGCTAGGGTATCACTAAATGTGGTAATTCAATTTATGGACCAACTATCTTTGATCAGATCATTTCAAGTCAAAATGCCAATTTTGCACTTGGGTGCTCTAGATTGCTCTTTTATATCAAATTTATTATATGAGATGCATGTATTTATTATTTGGCGTTGGAAACATCCTAAATGTGATAATAGATCTAATTCATTTCACATTGAATTTCAGTTCTAATCCAATCAAATGTTAGACCAATAACAAGGCATTTGGATCATTTTGAGTAATTTGTGCTCAATGTGCTTAATCATGCTTAAGATCTATTTAATCCAAATCAAGGACTAATTAATAATTACATATAAACTTGTTGAAAACTTTTTTTTATAAATGAATATTGAATATCTATATCATCAAGTGACCTTATTTCTCGGGAAAACATCCCTAGGCCATAAATACCACAAATATCAAGATTATCGGTCTCCCATGCCTCTTTATTACCTCCCATGACTCATTAATGTACATTATTCCAAAGTAATGATGATGATAATTATGGATTTTAATTAAATAATTCAATTAATCCATGAACACACATCTTAATCTTGATATTGACGATCATGGTTGATTCTGGTAATTCTTGAAAATATATAAATATAAAGGCCATGAACATCATTTTTAAGCTTAATTTGTGAAAAGTTACCATGTCAAATTGATTCAAAGAGCTCTCACATGTCAAATTTATGATGCCAAAATATTGAGCAATGCCAAGACAAAGACATAAGGTGCCAAGGAGAAGAGGAGATAACCAAGCCTCTTTTGATGAGGACTTCATGAGCACACGACGAGCAAGCCACTACAAAAAGCATTTGGAGAATCTAAGGAAGGTGAAGGATTCTTATTTTTCTTTAATTTTTAGTTTTGCTTTTCATTTATTTCTATTACTAAGCTCACCCTAGTAACTAGGCCTAGATATGTATACTAATTAGTATGTTTTTTTATAAATTTGTTTACATTTTTGGACTAAAACAATACTAATCACCTATCTTGAGTCAAATTCTTAGTTCACATAATGGCATGCTCAATGGGACCATACCTCACAAATTTGATCAAATATCACCTACAAGTAACATACTAACCATTGTCATGCAAGATCTTAGAGTGTGGAAGCAAAAAAGGTGAATATTTGAGTAAAAAGATTATTTTTTGGAGCTCATGGTTTTGTTTTTAGATCCCAACTTAGTCTGAGTTGATGCAAATCAAATCCTAACTCAGTCCCAACTTAGATCTTAACTTGGATCCTAACTCACCCTGACTTAGATCCCAACTCACTCTGACTTGACCTAACTTAGATCCCAACTCACCTTGAATCAGATCCTAACTCACCCTAACTCAGATCCCAACTCACCCTAACTCAGATCCCAACTCACCCTGACTCAGATCCTAACTCAGATCCCAGCTTACCCTGACTCAAATCCCAACTTGCCCTAACTTAGATCCCAACTCACCCCAACTCAGATCCCAACTTTCCTTAACTCAGATCCTAACTTAGCCTAACTTGACCCAAATCACCCTCACTCAGATCCCAACTTGACTATGTCAACCTGAGAGTTTATTTTCCTAAGTTAATTATTTCATCTTTAAAAATTATTCAAAGCTAAACCACTTGCTAACATTTTTATTGTTATACCAACTTAAAAAACTACTAAAATGTGTTTCAATCATCTTTTGTCTGCTTTAAAATGAATTAAGACCATTATTTTGGTACTTAATATAACATTAAGGTGTTTAAGTAAGTTTTTAGCATTAATTTTCAAAGTTTACAATTTTAAGACCAAGAGGTCAAATGAACACCACCAAATCTTTTATTTGGGCTTAAATTTGAACACACTTGTTAATTTTGTTTTCATTGTTTCAATTATCACTTTGTTTTTAAAAAATATAAGGATGTTGCATGTATGCTTTTCCATTTTTCCCCTTTAAGGAACCCTTGGAATCAAAAGCAATTTCCTTATTTATAAATTACCTAGTTTAAGACATATAAAAACATTGTCTAAAACAATCCACAAAAACTCAAAAAAATATTTGGTGACCTTGACAATGACCCTAAAGTCTTTCTATTTTATACTTTATTTATTTCATGTAAACTTGGCTTTTGAGGGGGACATCATTACCTCCCACAATTTCTTTAGGGAAGGTTTGACCTAGGGTTTTACCTCCTTACATTATATTTATTTGGCTCCATATTATAATTACACATGGGATGTAATGGAACTTTGGACATCGCACTACAGGATGTAATGGAACTGAGTGAACAACGGGATGTAGTGGTTACAAAAAGGACCAAACTTTTTTGCAACAAGCCAAGTGATACAAACCCAAAATCCATGCTTTTTTTACATTGTTTTTCATGAAAGTCATTGTGTAATTGATTCCCCTAGAACATTCAAAAACTTGTAGATCTTAGATAAATCCCCACTTACCATGGAAGTATTGTTAGTGCAAGGTGTGCCTCAGGCTCCATGTCACAGTAATATCATTTGAAAGAAGGGGGGTGTAAAAACCCTACTATACAATGCCCAATTAATTTTGTATGAACACTTAAAATCCTCTCAAATAACATATATTGATGGATTCCAATAATACAAAGCAACCTTGTCAGTTTAGGATCTAAGAGTGATTAATTATTTGATTTTATCCTCGATTAAAGTCTTATTTAGAGTCAAAACTCAGTGTAAATAAATGATGAAAACCAAACACATGGTCCTCATTTTCATTTTAAAAAAAAAGGTGTTATGTTACCCATGTGAAATCATCAATTTGCCTTGTTCAAATTTCATCAAAACTTGGAGTCATATCATCACTTTGGCATAATTATGCTCCCTAATTGAGTCTAGACCTTTGAAAAAGTTGTTTAAGTCCATTTATAATCTAAATTTGAAATTTCACCTTTATAAGTTCATAGGGTTGATGTGTTAAGTGGGTTCACCATTTACATTAAACTTGAGAGAACTTAGGTTCAATTTCCAATTTGGGTTGAAGGTCGTTTAAGACTCATGAACATTATCACCACTTGATAGACTTAAGTCATTTCGTGTTAAATGCTTGAACTTTGAGTTTATGCACCACAATATCTTAAGTCAATAAAATTAGTGTTATGTTATCAAATTTGTGAGAAATTATCTTTGCCATAAAGATTTTTTGAAATAAGCATTTTGTCACATTTTTTGGGTAGTTTAGCACTGTTACACTGCCCAAAACATTTTAGATATTCTTTCATAGGTCCTCTTGCATAGAGTTCAAATTTGTTCCTACATTTTCAAACAAATATAATTATACTTTTATGAACCTTTGTCTATCATAGTTATGCCATTCACTTTTGTCTAGCTTATTTGTCAAAAGAACTAAGTTTTATACCATTATTTGTGAGAAAATAAACTATCTCTAAAGTGCCTTTTGTTTCATACCTTATACTTATTTGATCGAGTCCATGTCCAGGAATCAAATGCCTATTGTTTGTTAGAAGTGTTTCAAATATATTATATTAAAAATTTCATCTATTTTCAAAGTCTAGCTTTTGATGTCATTGGCTAAGTGTCCTAGCACATGCCTTGTTTGATCCTAGATTTTGATGCCATGTTTGGCCAAAAGACCTAGCAAATTTTAATTTCCTAGATTAGAATGATTTGAAACACTTTGACCTTAGCATTTGGCATTTTGATTTTTGGTTCATTTACTTAATCTTTTTATGTAAGACATGTAATGTTAGACACTTAACATTGGCTTGTGTTATCACAAATATTTTCATACACCTTTTGATCCTTTTGATGAATATAAACCAAGTTTGAACATCATATTTTTAGACATCATCCTTTTAGAGTTTTTAAAACTCTCTTCTCTTTCTGTCACAAAGTATTGATTATGTATCCAGACATGTATTCCTACACTCATAGTGGACTTATGTACAATTTAAGGATTATTAATGTGGTTATGCAGGAAGAAATGGTGCAAGACCCCTACATAGATAATATTGATTACAAGATGGATCTTTATCCCTATTATAATACTCAATTAGGGGTGCAAAGCCAAGATTAATTGGCTAACTATTTTGTTACTACACCACCTTATTTTGAACAAGATAAAGAATAAACCACATAATACCTAGCTACAATACTCACAATTGATGAACTAGTTCCTCAACAATTATGATCTACTAATACGCCTTCCATGTATGATCCATTTTTGTTTGAGCATCATTTTTTGGAGAACAAAGACAAGAATTTGGTTTGAGGCATATAGGTAGGGGCTAAGTTTCCAGTAGACTTCCCTCATGAGAACTTACCAAGCCTAATAAGAATGCCCCATAACATAATTTATGATCAACATGATTCTTTTAGCAATCCTTTGGCTCTAGTCCAAATTACGTATTAGGACCCTAACATGCCTAATAAAGGAAAAAATCTCATGGAAGACCAATTTAACCAAATGCAGATGACATACAAACCTACTTGAATCTAACACATAATTTCAATCAGATGACCATGGTGAGCAAACCTCTTATTGACTTAGTTCCTTCAATAGGTGTTTTGATAGAGTTAACTGGTCAAGACAATCAAAGTTTAGACCCATTTGTGAAAAACACATCAATATACAACTTGCTAAATACTCCCATTATTGAATAAGTGTCTTCTAATTCTACATAGAATCATGAGAAAAATATAGTGGATAATTTGCAAGTAACATCCAATCCAAATCAAAGTGGTACTAATGTATAAAAAACTAGTCAAAAACATGTGCCTATAGTTAATACCATGAGTGGACCATCATACCAGGGAGTAGGAGTTTTTTCATCCCAACCTTAATGAGTTACTTCATCAAGTGTGGAACCAATAGGATTAGGTAGTTAACTAGCAACCAATGTCACACCTCAACAACTGAATGTGATGAATCATACTCCTTAACAAATGATGAGTATTAATTTAAAATAATGAGTAAAATATAGTGTACCAACACAATAGAGGCCAGACATATTTACACCTCAATAAGGGGCAACTAATGTTCTACCTTGTTAGGTAGTGGCAAATATACCTCCTTAGTCATAGACCAATGTACTAATCCAAAACCAAATGATGACTAGCCAACAACATGTAAATATTGGTCAGTGACAGATGTCAAATATTAAACATGATTTTGCTTTCCAATAAGGATTCATGAAACAAGGAGGCTCCCATGTTTCTCAAGTACCAACTAGACAACAATCAGTTCAAAATGTGCCACAAGTTTAGAGATAGGGTCTTATTCCATAAGTTTCCACTCAACAACAAGGTTCAACTAGTTAATAGCATGTCCTTTTTCAACCACAATAGGCAAAATATAGTTATATCCTGCCATCATAACCACAAAATGCTCTAATTCAAACCTTCATAGCCAACCCAAACTAGAATATCACACAACCAAATGTGCAATTTCAAGTACATCATGAGGTTTTTTCCTTTATTATCCCACTTGTGACCTCCCAACCATCTACCCAAACCAATATTCTCCCTTGAACCAATGTTCCTTCCAATTTCCTATCCTAAGAATTATAATAGATGAAGGATGCAATTATTACCATTTAAGCTAGGAAACATACTAAAATGTTTAAGTTGGATGACATGTATTATTATCCATTTAACATAGATTACTTATAGATACCATTTATTCGAGGATATGAATCACCAAAATTAAATAAATACAAAGGGAAAGGTGACCCTAAGGCCCATTTAATCGAGTTCTTTATCGTATGTCAACCAGTGACATATAGCGATATATACCTTTTGTTTTTTCCAAGAAGCTTGATTAGATAAGCCTTAGAGTGGTTTTTAAAGTTACTTGAGAATTTAGTATTATATTTTGATGATCTTTTTGACAATTTTGTGCAACACTTTTCCTATAATCTCAAACATGATATTTCATTAGTTGACTTAACACAAACAAAACAAAAGCCTGGTGAAAGTTTTACAAGTTATCTACAGTGATGGGGAGCCTTTGCAAGCCAATTCTCCCATATTTTATTAGATAAACAATTAGCTATTGTTTTTACTAAAAATTAGCATAGTGAGAAAGCTTATCATTTAGAACTACAATGTGCACATACTTTCAAGGAGATCATCGATAAAAGTTTGTTGATTAAGGGAGCCTTTATTAATAAAGGGATCATCAAGCTTATGTTAATTAACTAGAATCAAGGTACAAATTAGAGAAGTGGCCAAAACCAATATCCAATCTATTTGTAAGCATCACAACTATCATAGGCCAATAACCAAGATAGACTAAATCAATTCAATTGCAATAGGAATTTTATGGGTAATGGAGTAACTGAGTCAAAACATGTCTAAATAGTGCAAACATTATATGTACCACCTTTTTATCTTACTCATACCCAACAACCTCTCTAACCAACATTGTAAGCACAACAACCAAGACCTATGTAACAAATGCAATAACCTTTACCATTGCAAACCCCTCCTCTAAGGAGAACTATACCTATGTGTCATGTCTTTAGTGACCTAGGAGAGCCTATTGAGTCTATATTTTTCAAACTTTCCAATACTAATATAATTAGTTGGCCTATACCAAAGCATTATCCACAAGGCATTCCTTATCCTGATTGGTACCATGAAAATGAATTCTATAAATATCATCGAGTCAATAGACATAATCTACGAAGATGTGTGAAAATCAAGCATTTAATTGACAATATGTTAAAGAATGGGGAGATAACATTGGATAATGATGTTTTCACCTCTAATAGAACTCTTAGAATTAATTAAAACCCCTTTCCCCAACATAACACATAACAACAACATAACAATCAACAACAACAATAACAACACTAGCCAATACAATAATAAAATCAATAGTATCAAAATCAAAGGTCAAACCAACAAAATCAATAGAATCAATAAAAAAACCCATAATTTTATAATAATGGACAAAACCAATGCCAGAATGGTAACAAACAATAAACCTATCATGCAGTTGCAAATTACTACAACAGGGTTGTAGGTTGTATTATAGGGGCAAGTGTTAATACCATCTCTATTAATCCTAGATTAAACACTAATATCTAGACCATTACTAAATAATACCACTCAACCAAATTACATGGATAATCCTTCTTTGACCTAGGACTGCATATAGGCAAACCAACAAATTTTGACTCCCACTTTTGGACCATATACTGATAACTCACCCTTTCCATGTGACCACATACAAGTGCACTGACAACTAAGACTTGTCATATCTAGTCCCACACCATTCCCAGTATTTGTCAGCAATTATGGTCCAAAAACTAATACCAATTATGCAATCATAACTTAGAGGTCAAATATTACTATCCTAGGTCCACAACCATCTACTAATTTACATGTTATCCAACTAACCATTCAACCTTAGAATAAACCATTCACCATTGACCAAGACAAGAAGTTTGATATTGTGGAACATTTGTAGAAGACACTAGAACAAATTTCTATTTTAGATTTTCTATGAATGAAAAAATCCCACAAGAATATTTTGAATAAGTTTTTAACCCAATCTAGCATTTCTAGTGACATATCCCCTGATAAATTGTAAGCTTTGGTTGGACACCTAGCTCCAATGCAATAAGTCATAATCAACCAAAGTGATATGTCTTCCCTTAGTCTATTCCATAATAATCCATTATACATAAAAGTCTATATAAAGTGGCATAAAGTGAAGCATGTCCTTATAGACAATGGATCAAGCCTCAACATAGTGTCTCTAAACCTCATCAAGCTTCTTGGGTACACAATGGTAGATCTCCAACCAGAAATGATAACTATTAAAGCCTATGATAATCAGGAAAGAGAATCACAAGGCACCATTAGCTTAATAGTTATCATTGGGCCATTGACCCATGACACACTTTACCATGTGCTTGATCTTGAGTTGTCATATAATATGATTCTAGTTAGGCCTTAGTTACATGATATTCATGCAGTCCCATCAATGCTACCCAATGTATCAAGTTCCCCGACTCAAAGATAGAAGTGACTATTCCAAGAGATTTACACCCATATGAACACTAGAAACATCTTGAGGCTGAGTTTTAAAGATACAATTACCAATACAACATGAATCCAAGTTCCAAGTAGGATAAAGGAAAGGCCATACTTATTGATCCTCCATAGGATAATTGCATAGATCTCAATACCTTAGATTCCCTTTCCCACATGCCACCTCCTAAGTATTCCAATCATTTCACCATTTTATATAATGGCCCAAGGGAGTATGTGACCCATGATACCTTCCATATTTCCAATCTTCCTCAAAATACAAGGACCTTTATGTGACCCAAAAATACCCCACACATACATTGGCAACAAAAGGACAAAGATAAGGACCCTGTCATGTTTTTACAAGCATCTGACCTAAAACTAGACCCTTTTGAAGGGGATGAACCATGGTTGTACAATGACAACCAAGTTGATTGTTATAAAATTTCAAAGTATCCTATTCTTAATAGGATCATGGATCATCAATATTATGAAGGAAGAGGCCTCAAATCAAATCAATAAGGAACCATTGAGCTAATTTCCATGACTAAGTACAAAAGACCCTATGGACTTGGATTTAAACCACTTGGGTGTGACCCCACATATCTTATTCAAGTTCCATCACTGGTGGCTAGTGATGATGATGTCGATAGTGAAGTCGAGTCTAATCATAGCATCACCTTTGATGACCTAGCTAAGACTAACCTATTTGATAATAATGCCATATGTATTCTTACCCCAATCATTTATCATAACCCATTATCATTATACTATCCTCAACTGATAGATTGGGACCAACAAAAATCCAATTTTTTGATTGATAAGTTTTAGAAAGATGAGGCATTCTATGAATTTTTAGGCCTTAGAGACAATAATCCCTTGGGAGATCATAAATCAGGATTCTTAATTACATTAGATCTTGAAGCCTATTTTGGAGAGTGGGTGAACACCCTTAGCCAAAAACAAATAAATAAAACATTGAGGTCCCCAAGTGAAATCCTCTTTAAGGCACTTTATAACTAGGGAAAAAGTAAAGATAAAGGCTATTCTAGTGGTGAAAACCTATTTCATGTGCCATCAAATAGGGGTGTTCATTTTTCTTCGAATTTAGACCAGCAGACCACCAATGATAAACTTGCCTATGGATCCGAGTTTATTTTTATGAAATAATAAGTATTTGATCAAATTATTCAAGAATTTTTTTATGTTTTTGTCACATGTCTAGACCTCCCATTGGGGGACTCAGATTCATCATACCTAGGAGATGTTGAAGAGCAAGTCCTAACAGAGGACCCTAATATAGTCCAACAATTCAAGTCTTTGCCTACTATCCTAGAAGATTTTTCAACCCTTATAGTGAAAGATACAATAAAGGTAAACATAAGGACTCCATTAGACCTGAAATGGGTAAAATTAGGTGCATCCCTCACTGAGGAGGAATGTGAAGTATTTATAGCTCTATTGAGAGAATTTGTAGATATCTTTTCATGGGCTTATTTTGACATGCTAGGTTTGGACCTTGATTTGGTTCTACACCACCTTGTGGTCAATCTTGATGCCAAACTATTGAAACAAAAGCTACATGAGATGCATACTTGCATTGCTATCTTGGTAAATAAATTTGGAAAAACTCTTAGAAGTAAGATGTATCCGGTCCATTGACTACTTAAAATGGATATCTAATGTTGTACTTATTAGCAAAAAACTTAAAGGAATCAAAATATATACTAATTTCTAATACATAAACAATTTTTTTCCTAAGGATGAATTTACATTACCCAATATTGACATGATCATCAACTCCATAGAAGGTTATGAAATGCTTTCACTCATGGATGGATTTTTTAGGATACAACTAGATAAGAATAACACTAGAAGACCAACATCTATGGGGAACATTTTATTATTAGGTAATGTCATTTGGTCTTAATAATATTGGAGCTACATATAAAAGGTCCATGACTATCATATTTCATGATATGATGCATGATATTATAGAAGACTATGTCAACAACATATTAGGAAAATTCAAAACTAGGGTTGACCATCTAGCAGTACAATGTAGGATATTTAAAAGATTACGAGAGCATAAATTTAGAATCAATCCAAAGAAATATGTGTTTAGAGTAACCTTAAGAAAGTTACTTGGATTCATTTTGTCTCATAGGGGTATTGAAGTTGATCCATCCAAAGTTCATGCTATAATCAAGATGCCACTACCAACCAATTTGAAGTAACTCCATAGTTTGTAGGGTAAGATCCAGTCAATCCAATGCTTCATCTCTTAGTTATTAGACAAGTTTCATCCATTTACACATATTTTTAAGAATGGAGTGCATTTCACTTGGATGACCACTACCAAACATCTTTTCAACAACTCAAGGATTATCTAGTTAATCCACCTATTTTATTACCTCCTATGTCAAGAAGGTCATTCTTATTATATCTATCAGCTACCAACAATGTCTTGGGGGAAATTTTGGCTCAACATGATAACAATGGAAAAGAGAATGTTTTATACTACTTAAGCCATACCTTAGTCACATATGAACACACCTATGTACCTATTGAAAAATCTTTTCTAGCCATGGTCTTCACAGCTCAAAAACTATGCCATTACATGTTGAACAATAAGACCATGGTCATTTTAAAAGTATATTGACTCAATTATATACTATCTAAAATATATTTACAATGTATAATAGACAAATGGATCATGTTTATTAGTGATTTTGACATAGAGTATGTCAATCAAAAGACAATCAAAAGATAGGTCCTTACAAATCAACTTGTTGAAGCACCCCTTGTAGACATAAAGCCACTTACATTTCATTTTCTTGATGAATACATAATTACCATCATTGACACACATAATTTAGAGCAACATTGTAAGATATTTTGATGGTTCATTTACTATACATGGATTGGGGGTAGGTCTCTTATTTATTACACCATAGGGGATCTAATCCGTAAATCATTCAGAATAGTTTTCCTTGTAGAAATAACATGGTCAAGTATGAATAACTTATTTTAGGACTTCAATAGGTAGTACACTGAAATATATCTCATCTAAAGGTTCATGGTGATTCTCAATTGATCATTAATTATGTCACAGACCATTTTCAGACCAAAGATGACAAGTTGGTTCCATATAAGGCTATGGTCGATACCCTAAAGCAAAAAATTACAAATATATTATTTAAGTATATACCAAGGGCTATTAATATAACTATATATTCCATGGATACTATCATCTCTCTGATTTGATAAACAGAAAAAGCTAGAGAATATAAATTCCTTGTTGAGAATTTATTCATACTAGCTCATGAACCTTCAACTATTGCCATGATTTGTGATATTGTTGGTCCTAATTCTATCTAATAATCATAACTTTAAAACTACATTCATGACCAATTTATACCACCTAACCTATCTTGAAAATAAACCAAAGCCTTTATTCATCATTCCACTCGTTATACTCTACTTGGATCCACCCTTTATCCTCATAGTTCTGATGGAACTCTACTTTATTAGTTATCTTTAGTAGAGTCTAAAATAGCATTAAGAGAATTTCACAAAGGAGTATGTGGAATTCATTATAGTGGGGTAATATTATCCAAAAATCTCTTGCATACTAGTTATTATTGGCCCATGATGGATGCAGATGTAGCTACATATGTAAAAAAGTGTGACAAATGTCAATGGCATGCTAATCTGATTCATGCCCCAACACAAATGCTAAAACTAATGTTGACACTATGGCCATTTGCTACATGGGGACTTGACCTCATTAGGAAGATGAACCCCACTTCATCTAACATCCAAAAACATATCTTTACTGACATTGAGTATTTCACTAAGTGGGTTGAAGCTATACCCCTTACTTGACTGGAAAGCAAATTTCCAAATTTATCTTCAACCATTTCATTTGTCACTATGGTATCCCCTCTGACATTATATCTGATAATGGAGGATCATTCAAGAATAAGGACGTAGACTAGCTATGTACTAAATATAAAATCACACAACATTTTTATATAGCATATTACCTTCAAGGTAATGGATAGGCTGAAGCATCAAACACAACCATTGTCAATAGTATCAAAAATATTATCAATGATGTTGGTCATGATTGGAACCTATAGATATTCCCTACCCATTGCACATATATACCAATCATCATACTCTTATAAGAGCCACTCCATACTCACTTGTTTATAGTACTGAAGCCAACCTTCCAATTGAGGTTGTATTGCCTTCACTATGCATATATTACAAACATATCCTAGATGATCATGACTATCAAGTAGCTCACCTATAAGAGCTAGACCTACTTAATGAAAAATACACAATTATGCTCAACAATCTTTAGGCATATCATAACTGACTCAAAGGCCACTACAATCGATGTGTCAAATATAGAAAATTTGAATTTGGTGATCTTGTTCTTAAATAAAAATAAAAGAAAACTATATAGGGCCTTTCATCATTACTATAAATTATGGATCAGGGGCATATAGGCTTGCCATACTAGATGGAGATGAACTTCTTGAGACAATGAATATTATTCACCTCAAATGGTACTATGCTTGAGTGCTAATGTGTATTATTTGTAAAGACTATTTTAGTGGTGCCATTTTATCACTATTCTTCTTTTTATAAATATCATTCTTATCTGTCCTCTTAACCTTATCTATTTTACCATTCTATTCTATCGACCAGATGTGTTTTAAAGCCCTACCCATTTGACTTGGTTTTTTCCATTTGTTATGCATTTTTATCACTAAGGAATTTGATCATTTTCATCAATTATTTCAAGTACTTCAGATAGAGATCATACTTTAGAGTAGTATGATATAAGTTTTGGTAATTGCATCCTTCATTTGTAATTCCTTTCTTATCACCAGTATTGATACTAATTATAACTACCTTTGGGAAAATTAGTACCCTTGATCTATGATGTTATATCCTAGTTATAACCACTTATGGGCAAACTAGGAGAAACATTTGTTAATTAAGTCTTGATGTACCAACTTGCCACTTCATATGCCATACTATGCCTTTTTATCACCTATGCTTATTTTATTTGAATTGAATGATACACTAGTCAAATTCCTTCATTGTAGGGTAGAACTATAGTGACTTGAGGTCTTACTATGGGACTATGTAGGTAGTACTCGATACTTATTGAGGTTAGCTCAGTCACCCCCTTGCCATGCTCTCACTATTTTGTGAGCAACTTAAGTTTGAATTCTCTCACCATTTTGTGAGTAACCTAAGTTTTAATGCTCTCACCAGTTTTCAAGCTTGAATCATTTAGTGTCTCATTATTCTTGATTGAGTTGAGATACTTCAAAAAATTCTAAAAACATTAGTAAAATCATTAGAAAAAACCAAAAACATTGACCATTTCTTTGCCATAAGGATTCTGGGAACCCTTACTAAGTTGCAAGTAAACCACTTATCACTTAGTTTCCCCATCCTTTCTAGCATTGTCTCTCATTCACTTTATATTTTGCAAGACCATTCTTATTCTTCTACTGCACCCATTATGTTTGTTTTCATTAGTTATCACATTCTTCCCATTCCCTAGGAGAACTACATTTGGCATGATGTTTTTTATTGTATATTACATCCATAAAACTATGTAGGTAGTTTCCACTTACCTAGTGCATATGGAGATAGCTCAGCCACCCCCTTCCTTTTATTCTATTCCCCCATTTCTTTTGTTTGATAAGTTGTCACCTATTTTCTAGGGGCAATGTTCATATGGTTTCTATTACATTGTTTGTTTATTTATCTCTACTTATTTTGTTTGTTTGTCTACCTCTTTATTTGCTTTCAATATTGTTTCCTTGATTTGGTTTATGTGTCTTCATTAGGTGATTCCTTTCCCACACTTATGATCGAATCTATCCATATTCATATGTTTACATTGTCTTCATGGTTTCTATCATTGGTGCATTTTCTTCTATTGAGTATTGGACCATGAGAGTCAATCCTCATGCATATTTGAGCCAAGTCCTCATGATGTTATACCATGATGCCTACCGACACATGCTAAAATAAACCTCAGCTTCAATAATTCTATTTAGTAATGGAAACATCAACATCTCTTTGACACCGACATCTTGATTAAATCCCAATCATATCCCAAACAAAGTAATTAACCACAAAAGAATTTTAACCTTTATTAGTTTGAATGAGCATCTCCCTACTAGTAGGTTATTTCAATTCATCATTACCCTCTATGTTGAGCTATCATCATCCTCTACCAAGTTTATCATGTTTTGCATAATTGAGGTCTAATGATTATAACTTCCTATGGGCAAATCATTATACACCATCCCACTTACATTTCTCAATTATTATAGCTACCTTTGGGAAAATCATAATGTTTTCACCATTTTACTTTTTTTTCCCTTATAGGGGCATGCTATTATCTTGTTTTTCTATCATAACTGGGGTAACTCCTTTTTCTCAATGATTATAACCACCTTTGGGCAAATCATTGTGTTATCATACCACATTGCCACTATCGAGGTATAATGATTATAACCACCTTTAGGAAAACAATTGTACATTATCCCACTTTTATTTTTAGTGATTTTGAATAATTTTTCAAAATCATTGTGTTTTCATCCCATCATCTTTCCTTTCTTTGGTCCCCTCATTTTGCTTCTTATTGAGGGACCATTTGCTGACCTACTTGTGCCAACCATTCCCTCAAGGGGGAAAACCATCATACAGGTAGTTTATCATCAATATAGTTATAGGAGTACAAAACCTTTTCATTATTTGAGAAGATGTTATTATTCTTATATCTTACAACACCTTCACAAATAGGGATAAACTGTAGACACCTAAATTTTACCACCAATAACCTCTAACTAGGATTTTGACCAATTTACATCAAAGTTCACAATTTGGCCTAAAATTACTAAAGCACATTAAATGAGTTGAAATTGACATATTCAAATTCTAATTGTGGCTAGGGTATCACTAAATGGGGGAATGTAATTTATGGGATAGCTAACTTTGATCAACTCATTTCGAGTCAAAATGCCTATTTTACACTTAGGTGCTCTAGATTGCTCTTTTCTATCAAATTTATTATATGAGATGTGTGTATTTGCTATTTAGTGTTTGAAACATCCTAAATAGTATAATAGATCCAATACATCTAACATTGACTTCTAATTTTGATCTAGTCAAATTTTAGACCAATAACATGGCATTTTGATCAATTTGAGTAATTTGTGCACAAAGTGCTTAATCATGTTTAAGAGATAATTAATCCAAACCAAAGCCTAATTAATAATTCCATGAAAACTTGTTTTTAGAAATGAATATTAAATATCTACATCATCAAGTGACCTCATTTCTTAGGAAGACATCCCTAGGCCATAAATGCCGCAAATATCAAGATTATGGGTCTCTCATGACTCTTTATTACCTCCCATGCCTCATTAATGTCCCTTATTCCAAATTCATGATGAGGATAATTATTGATTTTAGTTATATAATTCAATTAAACCATGACCACACATATCAATCTTGAGATGGACGATCATGGTTGATTATGATCATTCTTGAAAATCTATAAATAGAGAGGCCATGAACATCATTTTTAAGCTTAATTTGTGAAAATTTACCATGTAAAATTTATTTCAAGAGCTCACACATTCCAAATTTATGATGCCAAAATATTGAGCCAAGCCAAGCCAAAGCCACAAGGTGCCACGAAGAAGAAGAAATAACCAAGCCTCTTTTGATGAAAAATTCATGAGCACAAGCTAAACAAGGCACTACAACGAGCATTTGGAGCATCCAATAAAGGTGAAGGATTCCTATTTTTCTTTACTTTTTATTTTTAATTTTCATTTGGTTTTATTATTAAGCTCACCCTAGTAACTAAGCCTAGAGATGTATGCTAATTAGTGTGTTTTTATCAATTTGTTTACATTTTTGGACTAACACAATACCAATCACCTCTCTTGAGTCAAATTTATATTTCACACATCATAGCCATGATATATTATCCATGTCTATAAGATCAAATTTTATTGAAATTTTAAGGGTCGACACATTTGAGTACAAAACTATGTTGATATTGAGTCATGATTTCACTTCCACTTCTCATAGTTTTGTTTTGATGGTTTTCCAAAGATATTGATTTAATTAATCTATGAAAATAAGTTTTTTGATTTTATTAGTGTGCAAGTGGATATACAATGAGATTGTGAAACAACTAGTTTAATTATATTTGAGAGCTCGTTATAGTTATCTTGAGGCTTAAATTAGTCATAGTGTGCAAATAACTATAGGCTTGTGTATTATTTTTATTTTAAATAGAATTATAGATTTAATGTTCACATAATTTTCCTTTGAGTCTTGCTCATTTTGGTATTCTGGTTTATGTAGTAGCTAGACTTGATGCCCAATGATTTGATTAAAATCCAACTAATCTAATTTATGAGTATTGGAAGACATGTCTCAAACAAGATTAACATCTTTTCTACCCTACTCTCTCCCTCTCTTTTTATATTTTTTAATGATAAATGATATACCCATTACATTTTAAATAGTCCATTTGTAAAGGAAACCAATTGTGAAATATTGAATATCCTAGGGAAATCAATTGAAATTTTAGTGGATACAACCCTAACCTACATATGCTATATCATTTGGATTTCCTTGGCCTTTGGATCACTAGAAGGTCTTAAAAATAAGGGGACTCTTTGTTCCAAGATCTATTGATTGCTTTTGTTTACTTAGACTACTAAGATCTTAATTATGTTTGAGTGAGTCACATCATCCCAATAAAAATTAGCACTATAAAGAGGGCCATAATATCTGTATTGCTTGTTGTATTTTAACTTGATTCCTTCTCATTATATTTTTCCCAATTCTTGTTGACTTCTTAATGGAACTAACATAGATTAGCAATGGAAGGAGAGTCATTCAATATTTTATATCTTGTAAGTATTTATTATATTCAACTTCCAAATACTATAAATTTATCATTCATTATAGATCACTAGTTCATCCATGTTATTTAAATTTGTTATGTGATTAATACCTATACTAATAAATATTAGTGTTTTTCACTCTCCTTCTTCAAGGATCACATGATCTGGAGTCAAGTTGGGTTATAAAAGATCAATATTTCTTCTCTCCAAGTTCATATACATCTTAGATCTGATTGAGGTAGAGCTAGAATATTAGTTTACCCAACCACATCATCCCCATAATCTATTACCAAGAGATCCATCTAAATGGCTACAATAAGGTTAGTTAGATCAACTATAAATGTTTTTGGTCATGTCCATGATTTACCTAGAAACCTTGAGTGTTATCTTCCAAAGTCCACTTCAAACACTAGATGGATATTAAAAAAAAAACATTACATCCTACAAAACATCCCTTAGGTTTTTTAATGTGGAACATGAAGATGTAAATTTTAGGCTATTTCCATTCACCTTTATAGATCAGGCTTATAACTGTGATGTTAGGAATTTGACAATGGAGGGGAGGTTAGATCAAGTGTTAGTTTTCATATAAAATAATGAAATGAAAAACACACTAAAAAACTTAACACCTCCATGCCTAAATCATAGGGGGAGATTAGAGAAAAAAAAAACAAATGAAAAATCTTAACTAAAATGCAAAAAACATACAAAGATTCCTTACCTTCCTTAAATTATTCAAATGACATGTTTTTTTGGTTTGCTCGGCTTGTGCTCAAGAAATATGTGACATTATAGCCTGGCTATCTCCTTCTCTCCTTGACACCATGGTTGATTTCAATTTAGCTTAATGTTACTCAAAGTGTCTTGACTAGTGATTTTGGAATTATAACTCTATATATTTAAATCTTATCATAAAACCAATATTATAACATTACTATGTCCAAGCTCCCTAAATGAAGAGGTCTAGGATTGCATTTATAGGTTTAGAAACTAACCCCAACTCAAGGTGAGTTAGAGTGTACTTAGTGATTTGAATGGGTTCAAACCTAACCTTTGTGAGTTAATTAACCCTAGTAGAGTTAAAAGGTGTCAAATGGACATGATTAGAAATGAATAGGCATGTTAAAGATATTTTAGGATATTTGACTACTGATAAAAAGGTAATTATGAATTCCTAGGATATTCTTTGATTTTTGAATTATTTTTTTGATAATTCATTTAATTGTTCAAGGATGATTCAATTTAGGCATTTGATTAGGTTTTTCATTTTAATTAATTCTATTTAGGATTTTTTACATTTTTTAATATTTGAATTAATTTTATGTGTGCATTTACCTCATTTAATGGATTTATAGGCTAAATTACATATTATGAAGTCAAATTTGAGATATTTAGTGATTCTTAGGTTGAATTTGTAAAGGTTGGTAAGAATTAGTCTAAAGTTTGGTATGAAGCCATTGGTGGCCAATTTTAGTTGTCTACAGTTTTCCCCTATTTGGGAAGGTGTTGCAAGTTATAAGCATGGTAACATATTCTCATAGATTTAAAAAGGTCTTGTATGCTTACGAATGTAATGGTAATGGATTAACTATAGGGTGCCCCCTTAAGGGAGTGGTTGGCAAACGGGGTCAATAAATGATCCCTTGAAAGAAGGAAATAAGTGGACCAAATAGATGAAATTGATGGGAGGAATGAATTAATTTACCTAAAGGTGGTTATAATCAGTGGCATATGAAGATACCCCAGCTAGGATAGACAAACAAGATGATTTGCCCACAGGTGGTTATAACCATCAACATAGGTCAGATTTAAAAAGGTGATGATTTTCCCAAAGGTGGTTATAATCATTATAAAAGGCTTAGGGTAACAAGATATTGATTTTCCCCAAAGGCGGTTACAATTAGTTAAAAGGAAAATAATGATTTGCCCACATGTAGTTATAATCATTGGTATGATAAAAATATGACCCAAGTGGGCAAAAAAACCTAATGATTTTCCCAAAGATGGTTATAATCATTGTTAATGAAAGTGGGGTGGTGTACAATGGTTTTCCCAAAGGCAGTTAGAAGCATTGAACCCCAATAGTGAAAAACATGTGGGATGGTATACAATGATTTTCCCAAAGGTGGTTATAATCATTAATCTCCTGATTATGGTAAACATGATATAGAAGATGATGATGAATTGGAATAGAAGATAAAGATGAATTAGGTAACCTAATAGTAGGGAAATGATCACTTAAACTAACAAGGAAGAAATTTATTTCATTGTTTAATTACTCTATTTGGGATATTATTTGAATTAGATTGGGAATGTTACTGGTACTACTGTCAAGGAAATATCATTATTGTATTTTTTTGTAAACTCTTTGAAGATGAATTTTTTTTATAGCACATGATGGTAGGCATCATGATAGAACACCATGAGAAATTTTCCAAAATGTGCATAAGGACTGACTCCTGATCCAATACTCAATAGAAAATAATGCACCAATGATAAAAACCATGATGACAATATTGACGTATGATATGGATAGATTTAAGAATAATATGCAAGGAATCACCCAATGAATGAACATAAACTAAATCAAGTCAAAATACTAAAAGAAAATAAATATACAAAAAAAAAAAAAAAAAAAGGAAAAGAAAGACACAAAAATAAATAAAGAGAAACAAAAAATAAACAAACAATGGTTAATCACAATGTTAGTACAAACAACACAACATAAACAAAAAGACAAAAATTTCCCATAAAAAATAGGTGAAAAATTAATAAACAAAATAAAAAAGGGGAATAAAAGAAAATGAAGGGGTTGGCCAAGATATCTCCATATGCATTAGGAAAGTGGATGCTACCTAAATAGTTCTATGGATGTAATATCCGACAAAAACTTTGAGCCAAATGAAGTTCTCCTATGATATAGGATAGAAGAAATTAATGATAGATAAAGAAAACATGATGGATGTGATAGAATAATATGGGAATGGTCTTGAAAAATGATAAGAAAGTGGGACAAGAAGGTCATTAAGGATGGGGAAACTAAATAACAAGTGGTTTTTTGTGACTTAGTAAGGGTTCCCAAAATATTTAAGGCAAAGAAGTGGTCAATGTTTTTGATTTTTCTAAATGGTTTTAAAATATTTTTATAATTTTGGAGAATCTCAAATCAATTGAGAATGATGAGACACTAGATAGTCCAAGCTTACAAAATGGTGAGAGCATTTAAACTGAAATTGCTCACAAAATTATGAGGGTGGCTAAGGGGTGACTAAGTTAACATCAACATATATCGAGCACTGCCTACATAGTCCTAAGATGGGACCTCAAGTCACCTATAGTTATGAGTTATAGTAGAGTTATATGACTAGTGTAGTAGTCAATTCAAACAAAATAGGCATAGTTTGAATAATGGCACAATATGACATAAGAATGGCAAGTTGAAATGTTAAGTCACAATAAATAAGTGTTGGCCCTAGTTGGCCCATAGATAGTTATAAATAGGAAACAACATAGATCAATGATACTAATTTTCCCATAGTTATTTACAATTAGTACCAAGACTAGCGAGAAACTGATTTGACCAAAGGTGGTTATAATTAGGCTAGCACAAAAAAGATATGATATAGAATGAAACAATAAATGAAGGATGTAACTATCAAAACATCTATCATACTACTCCAAAATATGGCCTTTGTCTATAATTATTTAAACAACTATTGAAATTGATCCAAATCTTTGTGCTAAAATCTGAACCAATAGAGTAGAACTAAGGTCAAACAGGATAGGGAGGTAAGATCAAAAAAAATTGATTGATAAAAAAAAGTATGGTAGAATTATATAATGGTATAAATAATAATATTGATAATATGGTACAACTTGAAATGGTCCTCATAGATAATATACTAAATCACTCAAGTGAAGTAACACTTGAGGTGTATAATGTTCATTAACTCATCAAGTTCATGTCCATCTGGTGTGGTGAGTTTGTATGCTCTAGTGCCATAGTTTACAACAATGATGAAATGACATACCCAGTTGGGTTTGAACTTTCCTTTATGCTTCTTCTCAGTGATGGTATTCTTTTGGTTATATTTAAGTATAAGATCACAAGATTAAATTGTCTGTGTTTCACATGTTGATTATAGTGGCCACAGAGTCAATTATGATATGCTTAAAGGTTATTGACCAATGCCATGTATTTATCATCAAGTAATTATAGCTCTTACATGTGACCTACTCAATAGTCTTCATTGTCTAGAACATGCTTCAGAGAGATGCATAATAAATGTAACTCAACCTCAATGGGAAGAATGGATTCAATACCATAAACAAGTGAGTATGAAATGGCTCCCATGGAAGTGTGGTGATTGGTAGAGTATACCCAAAAGGCATAAAATATCTAAAGGTGATAATCATAGCTAACATCATTGACAATATTTTTAAGGATGTTGAAATAGTTTTGTTGGATGCTTTTGCCTGGCCATTACCTTGAGGGTAATATGTCATGGAAAAATGTGGTTTAATCTTGTATTCAACACATAATGATTCAACATCCTTGTTCTTTAATGATCCACCATTATCACATGTAATGTTTAAAGGGATAATGTAATGGAAAATGAGATGGTTGAAGATGAACATTTAAATTTGATTTCTAGTCAAGTAAGTGGGGGTATAGCTTCAACCCACTTACTAAAATATTATGTGGTGGTAAGGATATGTTTATGGCCATCGGAGGAGGTGGGATTTATCCTACCAATGAGATTAAGGCCCCATGTATCAAATGGCCATGGTGTTAATATTGGTTTCAAAGTCTTGGCCAGGGCATGAATCAGATTGGCATGTCATTGACATTTATCCCATATTTTCACATATGTAGTTGCATCTTCATATATCATTAGCCAATAATACCCAATACATAAGATATTTTTGGATAGGATTACCCTACTGAAGTGGGATCCACATACCCCTTCGTGAACTTCCCATAATGCTAATGTAGATTCTTCTAAAGTTAAAAAACAAAGTAGAGTTACATCAAAACTATGGAAGTATAAGGTTGGTCCAAGTAAGGTATACCATTGGGAATTATGGATGAGGGATTTGAAATTTTTTAAGGAAAATTTAGGTGGAATAATTTTTTTATGGAGATAGACATATAGGTCTCAATACCAAGTAGAGATAGGACCAATAATATCACATATCATTGTGACATTTGTAGGTTCATGAGCTGGTGCTAGCAGATATTCAATAAGAAATTGGTATTTTTTGGCCATGTTTATATGTCAAATAAAAGATCTAATGGTAGCCATGGCATCTTCAATTTTATTATTGGCCCTTGGTAAATTTTCAAACTAGATATTAATAATCTATTGTTTAAGAGTGTCAACCATGACCTTATACAAAACCAACTTATCATCCTTGGTCTAAAAGTGGTTTGTAACCTGATTGATGATTAACTAAGAATCACCATAAACCTTTAAATTTTATATGTTCCATTGGATTACCTATCAAAGCCCCATAATGAGTGCTTCATATTCAGACATGTTATTGGTATAAGGAAATCTGATTTTTAATCACTTAGGGATTAGATCCCCCTAAGGAGTAATAAATAAAAGGCCTGCCCCCCAATCCATGTGATGTGAATGATCCATAAAAATATAGTGTCCATTTTTTCTCTTCAAGAGGTTTTCTAATGATGTTCATAATGGATTCATCAAGAAATTGGAATGTGTACAACTCTGTGTCTAAAGGGGTACTTTAACAATCTGATCTACAAGAACCTACCCCTTGATGGTTTTCTAGTTGACATAATATTAAAATCACTAAGAAGAATGATCCATTTGGCCATACAACCTTGTATCACTATTTTTTATAATAGATACTTGAGTGGATCTACTTTTAAAATGACCATGGTTTTTTTGTTCAACATGTCATGTTGTAGTATCTGAGCTATGAAGACCATAACTAAACAAGATTTTTCAATGGGCATATAATTGTGTTTATACATGACTAGTGTACAACTTAGATAGTAAATGACATGATCTTTTCCATTTTTATCATATTGAGAAAAAATTTCCCTTAGGGCTTTGTCTATCACTTATAGGTATAAAAGGAATAGTTTTCCTAGCATTAGAGGTAATAAAACTGGGGGATTTGTAAGATAGTCCTTTAGTTGTTTAAAAGATCTCTAAAAATCATCATCCCAAATAAATGTTACACTCTTCTTTAGTAGGTGTGTAAATGGGTGGCACTTATCTACCAAATAAGATATGAAGTGTCTAATAGACTGTATCTTTCCCTAGAAACTACAAAGCTATTTCAAATTTGTTGATGGTGGCATCTCTGTTTGGCTCATACTTTGGCTGGGTTGAATTTAATGCCTCATTGAGACACAATAAAGCCAAGAAATTTTCTTGAAGTAACTCTAAAAACCAACTTCTTAGGGTTGAACTTGACTTTATATTCATGTAATCTCTCAAATATCCTCCTCAGTGCTACTAGATGGTTATCCTTGGTCTATGATTTACCTAGTATGTCATTGATGTAGTCTTCAATAATGTCATGCATCATATCATAAAATATGATAGTCATGACTCTTTATTAAGTGGCCCCTAAATTCTTAATACCAAATGGCATAACTTAATAATATAATGTTCCCCATAGAGTAGTAAATGCTATTTTATGTTGGTCTTCTGGTGTTTTTTGGATATTATTATAGCCTTAGAATTTGTCCATCAATGAAAGAATTTCATAACCCACTGTGGAGTCAAAAATCATGTCAATGTGTGGTAGAGGAGATTCATCATTATTGTAAGCCTTATTGATGTCTCTAAAATTATTGTAGATTCTACTTCCTTTTATATTTTTATACTAACTAGAACTATGTTAGAGATCAATTCATAATAGTAGATTGACGTAATACATCTTACTTCCAAGATATTTTCTAACTCTTTCTTTATTAATACAACAATGCAAGGATGCATCTTGCATAATTTTTATTTCATTGGTTTGGCATGAGGATATACCACAAGGTGATAAACAACCAAGGTGGAGTCTAAACCTGGCATGTTAGAGTTGACCCATGAAAATATATCAACAAATTTCTTCAAAAGGGCTGTAAGGACTTCAAGCTCATCTTCAATGAGGGATGCACCTAATTTGATCCATTTCAAGTCATCTAGTTTCCTGCTGTTTACCTCTATTATGTCTTCCACTAGAAGGGTCAAACCATATTAAAGAATAATGGGAAAAGATTTTAACTATTTGGCAATGTTATATTCTTTTGTTAAGACTAGCTCTTTAAGTTCTCCTAGGCATGATGAATTAGAATCTCTTAGTGGTAGGGATGGACATGTAACAAATATGGTTGGAAACTCCTAGATGATGCAATCAAAAGCTTGTTGTTCTTCAAGATTGAATTTAGACCCATAGACAAGCTCATTGTTGGTGGTATCCTTGATTATTTGATCAAAATTATGTCTCTCTTCAAGGCTAAACTCAGACCCATAAACAATTTTGTCATTAGTGATCTCCTGGTTTAGGTTTGAATAAGGATAAACAACCCCATATAATGGTGATTGAAACAAGATTTCACCACTAGAATGGCCTTTCTCTTTACTTTTTCCCTGGTCCAAAAGCACCTTAAAGATGATTTCACTTGGGATCTAAATGTTTTATTTAATTATTTTGGCTAAGGGTGTTCACCTTCTCTCTAAAATAGGATTCAAGATCTAGTTTGATTGAGAACCATTTTTCATGGTATCCTAATGGAACATTATCCTTAAGACAGAACATCATAGAAGACCTCATCATTCTAAAACTCATCAACTGGCACATTGGATTCTTATTATCCTTAGTCTATCAGTTGGGGATAATATAATCAAAGTGGATTATGGTGAATGACTAGTTTAAGGGTATAAATGGCATTATTTTCAAACAAATTGGTGTGGGCTAGGTCATCAAAAGGGCTATGATCAGACTCTAATTCATTTTCATCATCATCCTCACTACTCATTAGCAATGGAACTCAAATAAGATATGTGGGGTCACCCCTAGGTAGTTAAAATTTAAGCCCATAGATTCCTTTGTATCTAATCATAGAAATTGGCTCAAATTTTCCTTGTTGATTTGGCCTGAGGCCTCTTCCTTCATAATTTTGGTTCTCCATGATCAGATTAGGAATGGGGTATTTGGAATTTTTGTAAAAATAGACCAATTTGTCATTATACAACCATGATTCATCACCTTCCAGAGGGTCCTATTCTTGGCTAGAGGTCGATAAAAAAGTGATATGTCTTATATTATGTAGTTGGCCTTTTCCCTTTCTTATCCATTACATGAGTGGTTTGGATTTTGGTCTTCCAAAGGATTTTGGGCTTTGTGGAAGCTTTGTAATGTGAAAGGTGTCATGGTTTATGTTATCTCTTGGGCCATTAGCTACGATGGTACTATGATTGGACATTTTAAGAGGTGGTATGTGGGAAAGTGAATTAAGGGTATCATGGTCAATGTAGTTGGACTCTAGTTAATCAATAAGTATTACCTTCCCCTTGTCCTTCTTGGTAGCTAGATTCATGTTGAAATGGTAGTTTAAAGATTTTAAACTCAACCTCTAAATTCTTATAATACTTGTATGGATGGAAATCTCCTGGAATAATAACCTCCATTCCTAAATGGGAGACGTTGATAAATTGGTGCAATGTTGATGGGATTACATAAATATCATGTATCCAAGGTCTAATCAAAAGCATGTTATATGATAAATCAAGATATACCACATGTAAAATTGTATCATGGGTTAAGAGCCCAATGATAACTAGCAATTTAATGGTGCCCTGTGATTCTTATTATTCATTATCATAGGATTTGATGGTGATTATTTCTTCTTGGATATCTGATGTCATATAGCTAAGAAGAATGATGAGATTTAGAGACATGATATTTAGGCCCTATCTATTGTCTATGATGACATGTTTCAATTTGTGCCACATTATGTAAACTTTGATGTATAATAGATTTTTATGTAGTAGGCCAAGGGATGAAATATCACTTTGGTTGAAGGTTAATTATTGACCTAGAGCTAGGTGTCCTACCAAAGCTTGGAATTTGTTTGGAGATATGTCATGAGGAACTTTGGATTGGCCAAATAACTCTATCAAGATGTTTTTGTGGATAGTAGATGTATGTAACAAATCTAAAATGGAGATTTGTGTAGGTGTCTTTTTTAATTGCTCCATAATGTCAAATGTCTTTTCTTGCATAATAGTAAATGGCTTGTTCTTAACCAGAATGGGTGGTTGTATGATGGGTGAAGTAGCAGATGGTTATGGGCTTGGTATGGTAATCCTTGACCACCAATTTGTGATTATAAAATCAAGATTAGGTAAAATACCATTGTTGCTAACAAATGATGGTGGAGGGGGACCAGATAAGATAAGTCTTGGTTGCTAGTGCACTTGTGTGTGGTCATGGGCTAATGATAATTTATTAGTATAAGGTATAAACATGGGAATCCATGTTTTTTGGTTTGCTTGTATATGGTCCTAGGTTAAGGAAGGATTACTGGCATAATTTGGTTGATTAAGAATGATTATCAATGGTCTTGTATGATGGGTACTTGGTCTTGGATTGATGTAAATGGTGTTAACACAACTTTCTACAATATGGCCTATAACCATGTTGTATTCATGTGTAACTACATAGTAGGTCTATTGGTTGTTGGCATCATTCTGGCCTTAATTCTATCTATTATTTTGATGTTGTTGGTTTTGTTTCTATTTTTTTTTGGTTCTTTTGACTCTACCTTGGTTATTGATACTATTATTGTTGTTTTTACACTGTCCACTATTGTTATTATTGGTTGTTATGTTAGGGAAAAGGATTATGATAAATGCCAAGGTTTTGATTAGATGTGGAAGCTCCATGATCCAATGTTATCTCTCTATTTTCCAACATATTTTTTTCATGTTTAATTTACACACAATGATAAAAATTATAGATATTAACTCGATGATATTCATATAATTCATTTGGAATGTACTAGTCTAGATAGGTAGAACCATCAAGATAATACTTCAAAATAGGCCAATCAATCATATTAGCTATAGCAAGTTTATGAAACACATATTCAAGGGGTTCTCCAAGGTTACTAAATACATGATGAGTATAAAAAATTATCCTTGGATGAGAGTTTTACAAAGGTATAGGTTTTTGTATTTATTGTATTTCTACATTTGTCTAGGTTATTGCACTTACTTCACTTGCTATATTTGCTAAAGAGGTTGTTGGCTAGGAATTATATACATATGCAGCATAGGTTGTAAAAATAGTGTTTGTACCATTTATACATGTCATGATTCTATTACTATGTTTTATACAACATTCTTGTTATGATTGAACTTCTTAGGTTTACCATAATTGTTGGCCTAGGTTTGTTACAACACTTGTGCTTAGACCAGGTTTTGATTTTGGCTATTTCTTTGACTTTCATACTGGATTGAATTTGACGAGGTTAGTTTAATGATCCCTTTGTTAGTGAGGGATATTTTTAGCATTAAACCTTTATCAATGATCTCTTTAAAAATGTACACACATTACAACTCTAGATTGTAAGATATCTCATTATGTAGATTTTTGGTAAACATAGTGGCTAGTTGCTTGTCTAGTAGACTTTGGGTAAATTATCTTGCAAGGGCTCTCCATTGCTGTATATAACTTAGAAGGCTTTCACCAGCCTTTTGTTTTACTTATGTAAAATCTACCAATGAAATCTCATGTTCAAGATTGTAAGAGAAGTACTATATGAACTTATATGAAATATCATCAAAATCAAATACAAAATTCTTGGGAAACTTTAGGAATCATTCCAATGCTTGCCCAACTAGGCTCCTTATAAACAAAAAAAAGGTATATGTCACTATAGGACATTGTTTGGCATTGAACAAATAATTATGCCAAATGGGCCTGGGGGTCACCTTTTCCCTTGTATTTTTTAAACTTAGGTGGCTCATACCCCAGAGGAAATGGTATCTACAAGTACTCCATATTGAAATGGTAAGAACACATGTCATTCAAATTGAACTTTTTGGTTTCTTTCTTGGCTTGAATGAGGGAAATTACATCCTTCACTTATTTTAGTTATTGTGTGAGGAAACCATTAGGATCATTGACCTGAGGTGGAGGCTAGGTGGTAAAAATTAGATTACTTTGATTGAGGTATAATGGAGGCATTTGTTAGGGGATGTTTGATTGGTTAAGGAATGAACTAGGAATATACATGCATGGATTAGGGTGCAATTTTTGAAATTAAACATATTATGGTGTGATATTTGGGTTTTGATTGGGTATGTAGGTTTAATGTTTGGAATACTATGTAATATGGCTATACTATGCCTATTGAGGTTGAATACGGACATGTTGTTGACTAGTCATACCTTATTGATTAAGGGGAACTTGTGAAACAAGGCCCTGTCATTAAACATATGGCACATATTTCACAAAAGGAAATTATTTCCTATTAAGTACTTAAGGAACATTAGAACCTATTGGTTGCTTAAATCCTTATTAGGAAGTGGATACATGTTGGAGATTTGGCATCTATCACATACCAATACTTTTAAATTATTAGTTAGACATCATTTGGTTTTGGATCAGCATGTTAGTCTATAACTGAAGAGGTATGCTCACTACTACCTATCAAGGTGGAATATTGGTTTCCCCTTGTTGAGGTAGAAAATGTTTTTGCCTTTTCTACATGGGTACATTAGACTGTGCCTATTATTGTGGAATATTACTCATCACTTATTAGGGTGGAATAAGATTCATCACATTTTATTATAGCATGGCATTGGTCATTAGTTAACTATTTAATCCTTATTTTTGGGTGCTTGAAGAAGTAACTAGTTGAGGATTAGAGCTAGTTGGTTGAGATTGGGAATTATAAAATCCTAACCCTTGAGTTTTCATACCACTCATAGTGTTATTTAAAGGCACATTTTATTGTTGATTATTTTTTATGCGTTAACACCACTTTGGTTTAAATTGGACATTTTTTGTGTGTTATCCACTATATTCAGCTCACTATTTTGCATAGAATCATAAGACACTTCCTTGATGGTTGGAATACTAAAAATGTATGAGGTGCTTTGCATAATTGGGTCTAAATCTTAATTTTCCTGGCCTATCAACTCAGACAAGACTCCTTTTGAAGGAAGTGACTTAACAAGAGGTGCGTTTGACATGGGCATATGATAAAAGTTACATGCTGGGTTTTGATATGTCTAGTATGCTATTTGCATTTGAATGAAATGGTTCCCTATGAGGCCTCTTTATGTGACAATCATACATGGATCTTGATATGACATTGGTACAATGGTATTAGGGTTACTAGAAGAGGTTTGTTCATTGTAAGACACATTTTAAGGACCTCTTACTAGACTTGAAATTTTTCATGCCCTATCTCCATGACTCTATTAGAATCATAGATTAATGGAAATGTAATGTTATAAGGTTATGGTTGGACATTTTATGTAACCAATAGTACACTATCCAAATATTGGGTCATTTATTCTTGGTCTTGCTCAATGTATGGAGTTGTGCTAACCAAATAACTGGCCAAAGAATCTTGACTTTGTTCCCCTGATTGAGCATTTTAGGGTGGATAAGAATCCATATCCCAAATAATATCTTATTCATAATGGTCTTGGATTATACATGTATAGTGAGACATGGTCAAATCAATGGCAAATGCTACATGATAAGAAGGGATTTAAAGTTATACAAACATTAAAAATCTATGTCTAAAAAGACAAATGGTTAAAACTAAGTCTAACTTGTTACAGGGGTGGAGATGTATCTCTAAAATGTCTACAAAAAAAATATGTAAAAGTAGTATAATGTCAAATGACTTACACAAACAAGGTCAAGTACAATGAACTAAAAATAAGATGCCAAACTCTAGTTCTAAAGATGTTCCAAATAGGTATAAACTAGGAAAGGTAAAAGTTGCTAGGTATTTTGGTCAAACATGACATCAAAATCTAGGCTCAAAACAAGGCATGTGTTGGGACTCTTGGCCAAACTCAGCATCAAAATCTAGACTTGAAATAAAAGGATGATTGTTATCTAAAAAACTTGAAATATTTTGGCATAAAAAAGGCACTGGATTCTAGAGATAAACGTGATCAAATTGTTATAAGTAACTTAAAAAAAAACATTTGAAGATAGACTAATTTTGTCAAACAAAGGCACATATATTATAGTTTTCAAATTTTGGGTCAAAAAATAAACTAAGTTATGCAACCCAAAAGAGAAAGATCTATGTATCAACCACTATAAAATGAGGCCTAATTATAATTCAACCAATGTTTGGATCTAAACTTGTAAAAGTTAATTAAAGACTCAAATTAAGAAAACTTAGGCTTTAATGACCAATAAGCTATGTAAATTTTAAAAACATGACCACTAAAACAAATATCCCATAAGACACGTGATTGGTTTTAAACAATGGTAATTTGGACACAAGACAAGACAAGACTATTGAAATAAGTTGAGCAGTGTAATAATCTTAGCACTCTCAAAAGGTATAAACAATGTTTTGTTTTAAATACTTATAAGGATCAAAGTTTGAATTGATTTGGGTAGTTTAATTTTACCTATTTTAATCAAGTGACACACACAATGTTTTTGACATAATTTTTTAAAGTTAGAGCAGGGTGTCAAACAGATGGCATAACACCTCCTCCAATAATAGAGTAGTGTAGATGAACAAAAAAAATTTAGACATGGTATAATAAACAAAGTTTTAGACCCAAAAAACTAAGTAATAAATGAATAAATGACAAAAATATAACTAAGTATATCATTGTATATCTTATCAAGGTGTGAAAAGTGGGGTTGACTAAAACTTACAATTTATGACCATCTAGATTGATCCCAAGTGTGGCTAACATAAGAGAAAAATCACATCAATTGAGTTCATACCAATTAACTTATCATGTAACGGTCTATTCTTTTTCATGACAATTCCATCTATGGACAACTTAATAGAATCCCTTGGTTGACCAAACCTAACTCATGCCCTCTTAATAAAAGGAGAGGTTAGACACTCAACCCCCTGGCTCTCCTAGTATGCATACCTTAATTTGTATACCCTACCATAGAGTGGAGTTTAAACACTATCAGGAGATGAAGCCTTGAGTCCTTCTCTAGACTACTCATGAGAGGTAATGACATCCCATTCACAAGCCAAATTACATGAAAAGAAAATACAAGTGAAAAGACTTTAGTTAGATCACCCAAACCATGCAAGTTTTGGGGAGAGCCTAGAAAACTTTATATCCATGCCTTGTACTAGGCATAAATGCAATAAAAAGGTGCTTTTGATCAGCCAAGTTCCCTATAATGGATGTGGGAGAGCATACATGTGCTATTCATCTTGTGAAAATAAACAAACAAGTTCAAACAAACATTTTCAATGAATTACAATTGAAGTAAGTGTTAATCTTAGGCACCAAATTGAAATGTGTGATGAATTTATTTACTTATCCCCTTGGCTTAAGTGTGAAATATTAAAATAATTGTACAACACAACTTAAGAAAAACCATCTATGTTCATTTTAAGTGCAAAACCTAAATATTCAAGATTTAGCCTAAGTTCATTTTTAAACACAAAAAATAAGTGTTCAAGACTTATCCATTATTTTCAAGCACCAAAAAGGAAGTGTTGAAAACATTATCAATCCTAACTCCTTTTAAGCACCAAAGATCAAATGTTCAATATTTAACAAGTTCACTTTAGCACCTAAAAATTAAATGTGAATTACTTAACTAATTCCTTTTAAATACCCAAAATGATATTTTCATTGGCCCAAAACTTGGAAATTTGTGTTTCAATCATGAATATGACCTAAATTTTTTAGATAGTCTCCTCTTTCTTTGAATCACATTTTAAGGTGAGAAAATAAACATTTAAAAATTAGCTCTCAGGTTTTTATTTTGAAAACACAATGACTGTGGTCAGTCAAAACTGACTGATGCTATTTCTAAGGAAACTAATGATAGTTTGTCTCAAAGAGAACCAATGATGACAATAAATGATCGATATTAGTTACTAAGATTGATTTTGATCACTTATGAACCTGAAGGAAAAACCACACAAGATGAAAATGTTAGGTTAACTCAAAACCATATTAAAATTCCCCAAAAATTGTAACACAAAAGTTAAATAGAGAGTTTAAAGACCAACAAAACTAAGATACAATGATTATAAATGACAAAAAGATTCAAAATTAATGTTTTGTTAACTATTTTTCCCTTATAATCTTACTAATGTTGGTCACATAGAATGGAGCTCAGTTGGGCTGAACTGATGATGATCATGCAGAGCTGATGTTGACTAGGGCTAATCAATGTTAGTCTCTATATAGATCTAAGTTAATTCACAGATTAAAAATATGGAAAAAAGAAAGAAAAAACTATAATTTTGATGACATTAAAGCATTTTTTTGTCAATTTTTGAGTTACATCTTCATCTCCTTAGTATGTGGGATCCATATGGTCCCACCGACCATGTTATTTATGATGCTAAGAATTTGACAATGGGGGAGAGGTTAGATCAAGTGTTAGTTTTCATATAAAACAATGAAATGAAAAAAACACTAACAATATTAACATGTACATGCCTAGATCATAGGGGGAGCTTAGTGAATAAACAACAAATGATAAAGATCAACTAAAATGCATAGAACTTACAAAGTTTCTTTACCTTTCTTGAATGCTCCAAAAGATGTGTGTGTTTGGTTTACTCAACTTTTTCTCAAAAATTCTATGGCAATCAAGTTTGGATATCTCCTTCTCTCCTTGGCACCATGGTTGATTTGTCTTTGGCTTAATGTTTTTCAAAGTGGCTTGGCCTATGATTCTGACATTATAACTCTAAAGATTTCAATCTTTTCATAAAACTAGCATTATAACATTAATATGTCCAATCTCCCTAAATGAAGAGGTATAGGCTTGTATTTATAGGTTTAGAAATGACCCCCAACCCAAGGTGAGTTAGAGTGTACTTAGATCTTGGAATGGGTTCAAACCTAACCTTTGTGAGTTAATTAACCCTAATAGAGTTAAAAAATGTCAAATGGTCATGATTATAAATGAATAGGCATGTTTGAGACATTTTAGGATATTTTAAAACTCAAAAAAAGGTAATTATGAATTCCTAGGATATTCTTTGATTTTTGAATTTATTTTTTGATAATTCATTTAATTACCTAAGTATGATTCAATTTAGGCATTTGACTAGGTTTTACATGTTAATTAATTTTGTTTAGGTTTTTTAGTATTTTTTAAGATTTGAATTAATTTGATGTGTGCGCTTTCCTTATTTAATGGATTTATAGGATAAATTGCATATTATGAAGCTAAATTGCATGTTTGATATGTTTAGAGATTCTTAGGATAAATTTTCAAAAGTTGGTAATAATTAGTCTAAAGTCTGGTATGAAGCCATTAGTGGACAATTTTAGCTATCTACTTCTATAACATTCCTAAAAATTAAATCACATTATGGAGTCAATTGAATACCATGTTTTAAGACTAGTTTGGTTAGGTAGTAGATCCAAGCATATTATACCAAAAATTTGATTGTATGAGGATGGAATCTAATGAGCTTATACATAATTTCAATGCACATTTTCAAAAAATATATGATAAGGTAACAAACTTGTATAGGCCAAATGATTAACTAGCCTTATAAATGTTAAAAAATACCTTGGATCCTTAGATTTCCACTTTATTAAGGAGAGATCCAACCATTATTTACTTACCCCTTACATACAATGAAGCAATAAAAGTAGACAAAAAAATCAATCCAGAAGGGCACATGTTGTATCCCATTCCCAAATCCCAAACATGCAAGCGTTAAATGTAATCCCACATGCAAATTAGAATGTATCAATACCATAACTTCTCCCAATTAGAATCCATTTCCAATTTCATGATACTCCTAATCAAAACTTAATATTTTTATATCCATTTAGTAGTAAAGTAATGCCTCAGCCTTACAATTGATCTTTAGTTCTAGTTGCAACTAACAATACACAAAATTCCCCATAATATTTAGCCAAATATGGGTTATATGCAATCCAAGTAATGGTCCAAATATGGGTTATATGCAATCCAAGTAATGGTCCAAATATTGAGTAATGATTTTTTGAACTTGAAAAAAAGTAGGTAGTCTGAGTAGTGTAAACTATTATCCAAATTTCATTTATCAACATAATTATAGGCCCTTTAATAGAGCTAGTAAATAAGCTAAGTCCTCATCCAAAAAATTGCATGAGATAAATATCATGGATATTTCCTTACCTAATTTATGTCATGTCCACAAAAAAACCCAATGATTGCCTTGAGTTTTGTCTAGCCTTTGATATTTTTCAAAAATAAATTGATGAATAAGAGATTTTCATAAATGATCAAAATACTTCAAGTAGTTATGATGCTTCTATTTTTTTGAATTCTCCTAATACAACCGTGGTCTTAAAAACTCTAGAATTCCATAATGTATAATAAAATGACCATGAAAATAACACCAATGACATTTAGGCCTTCCAAAAATACTAAAGAGGAAAATATATTCTTAGCAATAAAGCACATTAGCCTCTAACTACCTCAACTCAATTAGATAATGTTGCTACACTTCTTGATCTTAAAACTAGAAATGATCCACTTACATCAAAATAAAATGACAAATAACCCTCCAATAGTAAAACCAGTCATAAAATCATGGAAGACATGAATAAAAGGAAAACATAACTCTCTATGAATTAGAACAAATCATTAAATAAAGGCATATAATTCTTAAGGTAGTCAGCTCAAACAAAAGAATCCTAATGATACCAATGTTACAATACACAAGACAAGGGCTAAAGCCCCACCATTATTTCTTACAATCAAAATTTTTGGTAATAATATCCATAATTATCTTATATATTATGGTGCATCAATTAATTTTATGCCTACAGGTGTTCATAATAAACTAGGATCAGACAGCTTGAAATTAGACAAAAGTGGTAGTTTAGGTAGACAAGTCTGAATTCAAGTTCATATATGAGTTACTAAATATCCATATGCAATTACAAGCTAAGCCGAGAGTATAACAGTTTATAGATATACATTTGTTTGATTTATCAAAATCATATGGCATTATTCTAAGTAGATATTGGTTAAGATTAATCAATGGTTATATTGAAATAGATTTTTTCCACATGTGGCTACCATGGAGAGGAGTATAAAATAAAATCAAAATCGATAGAGACACACAAATGAAACTAATGATAATAGAGTATAATGCAATTAATGTACAAGTCAACTTTACTTCTATAGATGTAGGTGTTTATACCATGTCAGCCAAATTAGCAAATAAGAAAAGGTCTAATCTTGATCAAAATTTCGGGTTGTGGGCATTGTATTTGGATGGAACATGCTCCAAGCAAGGGGTTGGGGTTGGGGTTGGTATTATTCTCATTTATCCCAATGGGAAAAGACATGTTACAAATTTTATATTACATTTTCCTTGTACTAAAAACATGACATAGTATGAATCCTTAATCTTCAGTCGACATTGTACAATTAGGTTTGATGTCCATCAATTAAGATTTTTTAGTGATTATAAATTGGTCATCAATGATGTACATAATAATTTTTAGTGAAATATTTTTAATTTAAATAAATATAGATACAGTTCTTGGGAAATAAATGAAACTTTTGATGCTTTTTATATTTTAGTCATTTTAAGGTGTAAAATGCAATGGTTGATTCATTACCTATCTCATTCATGAACCTCACGCCACTAGACAAGACTGGTCTACATAAAATTTTCTATGGAATTAATTTGTTGTCCTTATGTTCTTGATAATGTAAAAAATTCTCATTTTTTTTATGATGATAAACAATTTTTTTATTTCTTATCTAACTCTAATGCTTTTGATGCACATGTAATTGCTTAATAATAAAGATTAATTTTTAGAGACCATCAATATAATTTTGAGGGAGTGCTTCAACTAAAACATAATCATTCAAAAATTAACACTATCATTAGAGATATTGTATGACTTAGACAACATATTAAATAATCATAAAAGGAGTCTCAACTAAGTCAATAATCATGGATTCTCAAGATTAAAACTTGAGAAAATCCTAAAAAACATGGTGGTTGGACCTAAATACAACAATGAAGAGATACAATCATTGAATAATATGTTTATGCACTATAAATACATCATAGCATGGAGCTACAATGACCTAAATATGTTTAACCCTCATATTATAACACATAAAATTACCTTAAATCCTAGTCAGATACCTTTTAGGAAGCATCAAAGGCTAATAAATATAGTCCCAAAACCACTTCTCTTAAAATAAGTCTAGAATATGTTATCAATTATCATTATTTTCCTATTACACCATTCAACTTAGGTGGAAAATCTAGTCGTTATGAGGAAGAAAAGTGGAGAAATATGTCTTTGTGTAGTTTTCATAAATCTAAATCATGCATCAGATAAATACAACTCTCTCTTGAGTTCACTCGATGAAGTCATTCAACAAGTTAGTGGTTTATAAATGATGTCCATTCAAGAAGGATTCTTAGGTTATAATCATATCTTAGTGAAAAAGGTAGACAAATCCAAAACAAAATTCACCAAGTGGGGCACCTATGCCTTCAAGAAAATTCCATTCAATTTACTTAATGTTAGTGCTACATTTCAATGAGATACAAAAACTTACTTCAAAGGCCTAATTGATAAGTGAATAGTAGTATACATGGATGTTTTAACCATATTTTCTAAATGTGGATCATAATTTATACACAAAATATTTTCAAACTTTTATTGATTACTAACACTTTGTATCTTGCAGGAACCTATCGAGTCTCAATATTTCTAAGTGCATGCCTTAAGGGATGCACCAAGAAAGGGTTGGGTATACCATCAGTGCTTTGTAATATTGTTTTCCCTTTTACCACTTGCCATATACACACATGTCTCCTAAAACAATTAATCATAAGCATATTCTTCTCATTTCTACATATTCTAGTCTTTTCCTCCTTCCATTCCTCCTTTAATTATATTAAACTCATTTTTCGCTATCGATTATATAGGTTCTACTTGGTCAACCTAGTATAATTTAGAGGTATTCTTTACTTTCTTGGTTTGTTAACCTTTTGACCGACCTAAAACAAACCTATTAAATTGTCCTCAAAAACACACTAGGTTGACCTTGTATAGCCAAAATTCCTAGAAGGATTTAAGACAATATACACCTATATATACAAGATCATTTCCCACCATTTCATAAGAGAAAAATTATTAGTGAGTAAGTGCAAATGAACATCTACTTATTAACAATTCTACTTGAGAAATAAAGCTTAAGGTTTCATACTTTCTTTGTAGATATGAATCTGATCTTTTGGAGAAGTTTTTTGGATGTTTAGATAGGTTATGTAGCCTAGAGGTGATTTACATTGGTTATCCTTAAATACCACAATAATCTCTTGTGAAGCACCTTGGCCAAGGGAAAGATTGAGGCTCGACGGGTTCATCTTCAAAGATAAGTATTCCTAACTTTATTTTTCCTTTGTAAGAATAGATAGATAATGCATTTTTATTGTTCTCTTCATGTAATATGATTCTATATACATTGACGTGAGTATAAGTCTTCTAATACATTTTTAGTTTAGTTATTTGTTTTATTATTTCTAACCCCCACTTTGTGCTACAAGATTTGGTGTGCACTAGATTACATTTTGATTTCTTTTTATTAGAATAGAGTGAATGTTTTAAACCTTAGGAATTCATTAGGGTTTATGTGAGATTATTTTATAATGTAGGATTTGGAACCCTTCCTAGCATGATATGTTGTGACAAGTGATACAAGCGATCCCCTAATCGGGTCTAGCAGATCCCCATATTGGTCATGATCATTCCTTATAAGTGTATTTCCAATAGAAAGTGTAGGTATGATCTATCTTATCCAATCTAGGATTAATTCATAGACATGATTCATTTATGATTGCATACATTCTAGTGAACCTAACATGAACTAACCCTTGTAGGATTTCTTCACTTTTACTTAATTTATTTCATTTTTTATCATCATTTTTATCATATATTTTGACATTCTGGATCAATTTTGTCAACCCAGCTTTTTATCTCTATGGACATGTTTCAAAAACAAGTAATTGGATTGACCTAGTAGAAAAAATAAATATTTCTAGCCTTTCAGACATCATGTTAATCCTATTAGGTTGATCTAGTCGACCCCTTATAGTTTGAACACCTTTTCAATAGGTTCTTGTACAACTTGATCAATTATGTCAACCTAGTTTACAAGTTATTCAAGCATACCTCAAGGCTCTTCATCAATATTTTTCCTTCATTACATATCTAATGCACCAAGGTTCCATTCTGCTTCATTATTTCTCTCTTTTACTATCTTTATTTTCACAATTTATAGTATTAAAACTACCCTTACATAGTTAACTAGATCGACAATAACAACCAAGTTCTATGTTCTATGTGTTGTCTTAAATAATTAGACTAACACTATTGACCATGTTTATTTTTAGACTTTTCTTCCATAGTATAGGTTTGACCATGTCAATCTTATTCTACATTTTGTGCATATAATGACAACACTATAACTTGTTTCAAAATTGGAATTAACCTAATATCTATTAGTAATTATCTCACACATTTCTTTGCTTTTTGTTTTCATGCTTAGAATAGTTTAATTAAGGTATTTTTAATTTATCGCTTAGTTTCACTATTTTTATTTTATGCACACATGACCAAATCACATAACATGAACAAGCACTTTAACATTTATATACCCTAAGCCAACCTAATTGAATTCTATCACCAAGGGGGAATTGGACTTAATGCTTTGTTCAATTATAAAGCATGGCTAATGGTATATTTTGGCTAAGTACTCGACACCCTTATCACTATGGTGTGTGAAGTGAGGGGGTAGGCCCCAATACAAAACCTATATCATTGCCACTACAATCCTTTTTAACCCAAACTACCTAAAACCATCCAATCACATTTAAAATAATTCTTAATAATCTAATTAACAATTAGGTTGACCAATTAGTTTTCTTTACTTTTCAATTTATTTTCTTTCTCTTTGTAAAATTATGTGCGTAAAAACATGCATTAGCCAATGTTAATGCAAGATTTTACTTCATCTATTTCAATTGGATTGGCAAGAATTAATCTAATTAGATGTCTATTTAATTTAATTACTTACTACTTTTCATTACTTTAAAATTTATCTTGTTTCATTTTTAAATCTATTTTAAAATTCTAAAAATTCATAATTTATTTATTGGATCGATGCAGTCGACCTAGTGCTTTTTTTTCCTTCTGTAAACTATATTGGATTGACCTAATTGACCCTGTATAATATTACAGTCCCTATTTTAGTACGAGGTCAACCTAGTTGACCCTATATTTTTGTAGTCACCTCTTTTTGACCTTTTATTTCTCATCTCTTTTCTTTTCCCTTCATCATGGATTATTTTTTAGTAATGATACTAAGTCATAGTCAATAGATATGATGAACTTAACCAATACTAATAGGGTCATGGTAGGTCTACTCTTTTAGATGATAGTAATGTTCATATTACCACTTTATTAATTATGGGACCCCTCCTCATACCTCTATTAGTATAATACTCTTTTCTCATTATAAGACCAACCTGAGTTAGTGTATACTCCTAAAATAATTTTCTTTATCTCTAAATTTCCTCAACATAGAGGAAAGGATCCTTATACCATTTATAACCTCATGATTAGTGGTCAAACCAAAGAGCCTCATTCACATAATCCTAAATTTTTAATAGGATTTAGAGGTACCACTTCTTTTGGTTCTCAACATCTTCCTTTAATTTCAACTCGTTATGCCATGCCATCTTCTTCTCTAACCTCTTCTACCTTCATACCTAGTATATCCACTAATATGGTAGGTTATACATCTATTGGACCTCTCATAAGATAAATTATCCTTAATCCTTCCACTATCTCATTGATTTATACCCAAGGCAATCATGCTTCTAGTGCTTCTTCCTCCCAACCATTCACAAGTCCATCTTTTGCTTCACAAGAAAATTTTGCCACTAGTGCCTTACATTTTCACACTTCTTCTCAAGCTCATATTAACACTAATATTCATACCCAAGCCACTAATAACAACACACATAACAATCCTAATTCTTCTAATGTTAATCAAACACACCAAACTTTATTACAAACTCTTAATCAAATGAATACCTTTCAAGCACATAATACAAATCAAAACAAGATGAAAATGCAAAACGACCTTTTTAATATTCAATCCCATCCAAAAATAATGGCTTGGAGTATACATAAATGAAAAATTCCCCCTCCTCCTCTTCATTATTCTCAAGTAAATCTCATTCCTCAACCTTCTTTAGTCAATAAAACCATCAAGCATCTATAAAATGAACATCTTATTACTCAAATTGCCAACATTGATATAGGAGGTATAACACCTACAATATTTTTTAATGGGTAAACCAACGCTACCCTTCATCTTAAAACATTTGGAAATACCTTTTCTACTACCAAAATATTTGAAAAAAACCCTCATGGGTGATGCCTTGGATTGGTACTATCAACTTATAGCTCATTCCATTTCTAGTTTGGAGGACTTAGTAAATGCTTTAGTGCAATAATTTCAAACTAAGGATTTTCCTAAAAACACTTTTTCCCATTTCATTAATTGAAAACAACATGAGAATGAAACTTCCCAAACCTTTTATAAGAGATGGAAGACTTTATCAGACAAATGTAAACATAACATGGTGGATGGTAATCTTTTTCATCTCTTTACAAATGCTCTATTTCCTAAACTAAAATATCAATTTTTTACTCTCTCTCCACATACATTGAAGGAGGCTATTGACCAACCTAAAAGACAATATTCCTAATGCATCAATTCAAGCCACACCAACCTTCTACAGGAACTCTTTTATTACTTAAGAACAAAAACTAAAATATTACCAATGATGGTGTTACCAATTATTATTACACCATTCACAATATTCAAGTTGTCATTCCTAACCCTTCTTCAGAACCAACTCCATCTCAACAATATAGTAAAACTCATTTTTATTCACAAAATAACATCAATGTTCAGAAACCCCTATCCTCAACTAAATTGCTTAGGCATCTACCTAGGCCTCTTCCATGAGATCTTGACCCTATTCATCCTATGAAATATTGGTATGATCCTAATAGGTTTTTTTGTTTTCACACTAGTTAGGGTCATTATCATGAGACCTATACACAACTTAGTAATTTAGCTATGGATTTTATTCTTGGACTTAATTTTGATCATGATTCTATTATCTGTAAGCATCAATAAGCCTATGAAATTACTTTCAAGGACTATAAATAAAATGACAAAACTCAAATCATGATTTAATCAAATTTTCATTTGTCTATCTAAAAAGATTCTTTACCTAATCATCAACCAATTCAAGACACTCAAGACAAGTCCAGCCCTTCCACCAATAATGTAGAAAGTCTTTTTAAACCAACTTTTGAATGAAATGTGGTTATCATGACTAATACACAAAGGGTGCTGGATTCATTGAATCTCAACCTATCTACACTCTTAATTCCCATAAAACATATCATTTTATCAAAGATTCTTCTCCAACTCATTTAAATGAGTTAGGGTAAGAAGATATTATCACTTTTGATGATATAATTTATGATTCCCCATTGGATAAAATATCTCATTCTATTTTTACCACTCTTCCATCATCTTCCAATATTAATGATAATCAAGCTTCTACTAACACTTCTACTTCTAACTCTCATAATAAACTTAAACTTACCATTTCATCTCAACATGATTTACCACCTTGTTCTAAACCTTCATCTTCTTCTTACCAAAAAAAATTTAATGTACTTCACCTCTTCCTTCTGAGGACCTCCTTAACCATTATGCACCTTTATCAAAAAACCTCTTTATGGGTTATAATGAGTGGTATCCCATAACAAAGCTCACTAATCTCCCATACCAAATCCCATTTACTGAGTTTATGAGGACTTATTAATTACATATAAACAGCCTCATGTAGCTCATATTTGAGATGAATGTCCCTCATCCTCTGTTAGAATGATGGGAGGTAGATTTATCTAGTTCTAAAGATATTATTTTACAACAATGTGAAGAGTTTTCTATTGACATTGATGAAACTATAGATAATTATCTTTCTCTAAAATTTCCCATAGCTTCTATGATTCTTAATGAGATTATACATCATGCAAATGATCCTCTCCTATTTAATTAGTATCCAAATCATTGATATCCAAGTCAAGTGTCCATTTATTGATGAGGGTTTTGGTAAGTGTCTCGCTTCTCTTGATTTCATTAAGACTCTTAGATATTTCAAATGTAATCTAAAGTATACACACAACACATTCTAAGGATATGATAAAAGACCAATGCCTCCTCTAGGTTGTGTGTGGCTTCCCATTACCATCTCACCTATCACCATTCATGTAAAGGTGATGATTTTTAAATTTCCCCTTTCTTATAATATATTAATTTGTAGGTTATGGACTCACCACATGAGATCTATCACTTCTTCCTCCTACCAATGCATTAAATTACCTCACAATGCATCCATTTAGAGGATTCAAGGTGATACAAACTCTTGGAATTTTAAAAAATTACAATATTGTAGTGTCTTCAAGATTTCTACTCTTGAGCCTTTACCTTATGTTCCATTTCATGAGTCTCAACATCTTAACTTTCCTGTCAATTCAACTCATGGTTACAATGGGCAACTCTAGCTCATTAGTAACATTCCTAACATTCCTCTTAATTTTTTATATTCTAATGATGATGATGCCAATGAGATTAATTTAAAGATCAAAAATTTTCATTTCTCACCTCATTTCATCTCACAGTGTCCTACTTCTTTGTAACCTCATTTTCATAAACCTCCTTTTGATGACATTCCCATAGTCTTGACCAAGACAAGGCATTCTATTCACTATGCTTCATCAGATGACAAGGTTATCCCTACCTATGTTATTGATCTTCATACCTTGGATTATGATGATGGTTATTCCTTAGAAGATCCATTATTAGGAGGTCTTATAAAGGCTCATGATGTTGATATTATCTATTATCATTATTCTTTACTTGAGTCTTTTTGTGTATCTCATAATTTCACTTCACTTTTAGTTCTAGATATTTAAAAAATTTCCCTTTATGATAGGGTAGATATGACATCAACACCTCTAATTTTTTAGGAACTGCATATGATTATGATAATGGATCATGTTATGACCAAGCCTTACCATTTTTATAGGTACCCTAACCACCCTCATAGATAGTTTATCCTTGAGGTTAGTATAAGTCTCATTAGAATTTTGTAGATCCTTTTACTCCCTTAATAAATCCTACTATAGTTGAGCCTCTTCCCACTTCTGATATAGTTGATCCTAATCCTACTCCTAATATTTTTGAGCCTACCCCTATTTTTGATATTATCATTATTTTTATTGAGCCTAGTTCCATTCCTTCCTCATCATCACCTTCAGTTGGTGATGGTTTAATTCCTTTGCCTAAGATGGATATTTTTCCCACCAAATGGGCTGATGATTACTCTCAAGCTTCTTCCACTCCTATTTTACCTAATTATGTGAGTACTTCTAATAAAATCACTCACAGACATATATGTTGTTTATATGGAACATATAGCCATTCTTCCACCCATTTTTGCAAGTTGTATAAATATCTTTATACCTTTCATCCCTCTTCCCTATCATTATACAAAGCCATACCTGCCCCAAAGGTACTTCCTAAATATTTGTCCAGGAATGGTGAGGTATATTGTCTATGGCATATATGTGGCACCTATCATATGATCATTGTCACATCCTAAAACAACATCTCAAAGATCACCTTATAGACTTTATCAAACCTTTGACCACTCCACCCATATGTCATTCCCACAAGAAGGATCTTCCTTCTCCCATGGCTCCACCTCCAATGGTTCCATCCCCTCATGTGGTCCCTTCACCACCTTTTATGTCTCCACTTATGATTATTTCACCTGTGTATATTACCTCACCCATGATCTTTCCCCACCCATGAGTCCTTCACGTGTGGATCTTCCCTCACCTATGGATCCTTCTCCATCCATGATTCCTTCACTTGTGGATGCTTCTCCACTAGTGATTCCTTCTTATCCATAGATCTTGATCCCACATATTTTCCTGACCAGCCTTTGCCTATGTTTCCTCCTCAACATAATCTCTTGAACATTCCTACTTTTTTAGTTGAAGATATTAGAAAAAAAGTATTTGCATAGTATTCATTAAAGATTGATGAAATCTTAGCAACAATTTGAATATAGAATCATAAAACTTATCTGATGTATTTGATAATGTGTATGGATATATTTACCAATATTTATGAGCACATGTATGGTGCTTTCACATTTATATTTGCATTGGGTGTGCTCTAATATTATTTTTATCTATCATATCATTTGACTTTGTGTCAAATTTATGCCTATCTTATATATCATGATTTATTACTTGTTTTACTATATCTTGCTTATCTTATCATTTATTTTGGCATATGATTATCTTTTGTTTTTATCATTGCTTTCATTTCCCTTTTTCTTTGGATTTTTTCTCAAAACTCTCTTTCTTGTATCTTCATGATCATTTTACTTTCTTATCCTTGTTTTTCATAGATAATTTGTTATGGTGATTTTTTTATATAAACCTTATTCCCCTTAGTTATTATGAAGGGACCTTGAAACCCCCTTTACCATGTGATTAGTTAGCAAACAATCTATCTCATTACTATCTAGTTTTTCTAGTCCACTTTGGATCTCCTTTTTCCCTCTTCCCTTTTCGACAAACTAAGCATAGACATAGTTGAGACTTGAGATCACATTCTTGTTGATGGGAATGTCTCTCATCTATTTTTCCATGTTATTGATTTTGTTCCAAACTGCCTTCTGGTTGTCTTCCATTATTTCCATTTTCCTTTTGAGATCCATTATCTCCTTATACATGCATGAATCGAGTTGGAGGATAGCCTCTGCTTTACAATTAACCCATCATCAAGCCTAAGTGTCTTAGTCAATCTTTGTCTTTGATTACTTAGCTTCCTTTATCTTTAGGCTAAAACTCATTCATGTGTATCACTATGTCTCTCATGATTGGTCAATCCAAATCTATACGGAGGAAGAATCTTCTTCCTCATTGGACTTGAATTCCTACTTTTTGTTCCTCCTTATTCCTCCAAGCTTTCTTCCCCAGACTTATCAGTTCTCTCCCACCCTGTATCCTCGTCAACATTCTGATTCTTGACACTGGGGGGCTTGATTTTATCTTTCCCTTTAACAATTTCACTCTTATTACTCATTCAAAATAATTTTAAGAGCCATATCATTTAAATAAAAGGGAATGATATCAAAAGTCAAAACTATTTTTAAAAGTCTAATCTCACTAAAAGACATGATTCAAAGCACTTATCCCTCTTATAGTCAAATCTCAAACTCCAACATCCGTCTTATTTGGCCTTAAGGTAGAGTTGAGGTCCTTTGGGGTATAGTAGATTAGAAGAAGAGAATAAAAAAATCTTTTAGTGCTACCTACTTTCTCATGCAAGTACCCAATCTTTGTAGTAGACCAATGACTCAATAAAGGGTCTTGAAGAACAAGTAACATTAGTCATCGTGAGAAGGTAGGTCCATTTTGATTTTCCTTGTACCAATATACCTTCATGAGTTAATCTTAGTAGAAGCCTTATTTGCCTAAAAAGCTTTGTATCTATAGAAAACAAGATTCCTTTGTACATAGATGACCAATAGTCACTTAGTGTCTTCTAATAGTCCTTAGTTATGCCTATTCCAAAAAAGGTTCCTAAGGTCTTCTCTATAAGATTATATCCAAAGTTTTTACAAAGTCCCTTGATTATTTTACACTCCCTTTTTCACATTCCTTGTATCAATGAGGGGTTCTACATTTCCTCTTAGTCTTATTGCCTTTGGCTTTGAAATATTATCAGTTGATATCTACTACTTTATCTACTAATCATTCTCCTTGGGATTTAATTTGTGAGATTATATTATACGATTGTAGATAGGGACCCCGACTCATCCTTCATAAATTACCAGCTTTTATTTCCTATTAACCACAACCTTTTATTACCCAATTTTCCTATTTCTTCCACCCTAGTGGTGTTCTCTTTGTCTAGTTGATAGTGTAAGATTGTGGATAGGTCCAAACGCTCATCACAAAATTTTACAATACCCAAGTCACAATCCAAATTACATGTCAAATTTGAAATAAAAGAGAATGCCTTTTTGATTGATTATTAAGTTACTCATCATTTTACATGATTTCCATCTTAATTTAGAATTTTTTATGCTTACTTCAGTTTATCATTCACCTTTTTTATCTTCTTATTTTTTGATTGTGTAAGATTTCAACCATTTATTGAAATTTTCATACTTCCCATGCTTCTACCCTAATTAGTATGACCAATTTAAGACCAATGTTTTACAATTTCATTTTTATTTAATACTTCCTAGCATGATTTAGTATGATTGAATGACTTTGTAAATAATTCAGTTTTTATTACCATTTGTTCCATTTTATTGCTTGGATTACCACAAAAATTGGAACTATCTTTTAAAAGTTGGTATTTTTCCAAGAATTACAGTTATATTTTTTCACTAACTCTTCCCCATATTTGGTGGGGAATATGGAAGGAAAGAAATAACCGAATTTTTAGAAGTAAAGAACTTCCCGGATGGGTGGTGGGGTAGAACATCATTAGAGCTATTAAGGATAATTTATCATCGCAAAGGAATCCAAATCCAACCTTTCAAGTGGATAATCCCTTAAGAATAGAAAATTCTAATGGTAAACCTGGAAATCCTAGACTAGGTGTTACTTGGAATGTCCCCCCTCAAGGGTGGATTAAAGGAAACTTGATGGAGTTGCTAAAGGGAATACGGGGAATGTAGGATGTAGAGGAGTTGAGAAACCATATGGGAAATGTAATTGATGCTGTTGCAATCCCCATTGGAAAGTCAAATTGTCATATTGTTGAAGCTTCTACTGCACTTCAAACCATCAAACTAGCTGTGGATTCGGGATATTCTAAATTATGGCTGGAAGGGGACTCCTTGAATATCATAAATATTCTAAACAATAAAATTTTTGTGTCATGGACTATAGAGGCTATGGTGATGGAGATGAAAACTTTAATCAAAAAATTTGAAAAAGTAGCTATTACCCACACCTACCGTGAAGCTAACGGAGTTGTTGACTGGATAGCAAATTATGTAGTCTGAACAGGACACAAAATGAGGTGGCAGGAAACGTTAAATAAGAATGTGGACCTTATTCCCCTTAGTTATTATCTCCCTTTACCATGTGATTAGTTAGCAAACAATCTATCTCATTACTATCTAGTTTTTCTAGTCCACTTTGGATCTCCTTTTTCCCTCTTCCCTTTTCCACAAACTAAGCATAGACAGTTGAGACTTGA
>JARHVA010002612.1:550000-557500 GCA_037957365.1 Torreya grandis
TAGATTTTGATTTCTTGTTATTAGAATAAAGTGAACGTTTTAAACCTTAGGACTCCATTAGGGTTTTTGTGTGATTGTGTTATAATGTATGACCTTAGAACCCTTCTTAGCATGATATGTTGTGATAAGTGATATAAGTGATCCCATAATCAGGTCTAGTGAATCCTCATATTGGTCATGCTCCCTCTTAACAAGTGTATTCCAAATCATAAGTGTAGGTATGATCTATCTTATCTGATTTAGGATTAATTCATAAACATGATGCACTTTTTATTTCATACATTTTAGTGAACCCAATGTGAACTAACCCTTGTAGTATTTTTTTATTTTTATTTCATTTGTTTCATTCTTTTTATCATCATTTTTATCATATATATTTTGACATTTTGGATCGATCCTGTCAACCTTACTTTTTATCTTTGTGCACAATTTTCAAGAACATGGAAATGGATGGACCTAGTTAACATAGTAATAATTTATATCCTTTAAAACATCATGTTTAGGATACTAGGTTAACCTAGTTGACCCCTTGTAGTTTTAACACCTTATTAGTAGGTTCCTATACAACTTGATCGATTCTATCGACCTAGTCTATAGGTTTCTAAAGCATACCTCAAAGTTCTTCATCAATAATCATCCTTCATTACATCTTTAATCCACCAAGGTTCCTTTATACTTTTTTATTTCTCTCTTTTACTATCTTTCTTTTCATAGTTTTTTTTTTTAAACTACCCTTACACAATCCACTGGATCAACACTGTTGACCTAGTTCTATATTTTAGCTCTTTGAAATAACTAGATTGTCACTCCTAGCCTAGTTTATTTTTAGACTTCACTTCTATAGTATAGGTTTGACCATGTAAACCTTCTATATTATTTTTGCATATAGTGAAAAAACTATACAGTGATTCAAAATTAGAATTAAATTCATATATGTTAGTAATTAGCTCACCATTTCTTTTATTATTGTTTGTATGCTTGGAATAGTTCACATAGTTTAATTAAAGGATTTTCAATTTATCACTTAGTTTCACCATTTTTATTTTATGCACACATGGAAAAATCACATAAAATGAACAAACACTTTAACATTTGTCTACCCTAGGCCAACCTACATGGATTTCATCACCAAGGGGAAAGCAAACTTGAATCTTTGGTAAAGTATAAAGCATGTTAATGGTATATTTTGGCTAAGTAATTGACACACTTATCACTATGGTGTGTGAAGTTAGGGCTTAGGCCCCAATACCAAGCCTATATCAGTGCCACTATAGTCCCTTTCAACCCAAACTACCTGAAGCCATCCTTAGATTGCTATCTAGTAACTTGTTTATAGCCAACTTCCAATCACATTTAAATTCATTCTTAATAATCTAATTAACAATTAAGTTGACCAATTAGTTATCTTTACTTTTCAAGTTTTTTTCTTACTCTTTGTTCAATTTTGTGTTCAAAAAATTACATTAGCCAATGTTAGAGCAACATTTTGCTTCATGTGTTTCAATTAGAATGGCCAGACATTAATCCAATTGGATGTCTATCTCATTTAATTACTTACTACTTTTCATTACTTGAAAAGTTAGCTTGTTTCATTTTGAATCTATTTTAAGCTTCTAGAAATTCCTATTTTCTATAATATATCAACCCAGTCGACCTAGTGCTTTATTGCCTTCTATAAACTATACCAGATCGACCCAATTGACCCTATATAGTCTTATAGTCCCTATTTCAATATTAGGTTGACCCAGTTGACCCTATATTGTTGAAATCACCTCTTTTTGACCTTTGCTTTCTCATCTCTCTCCTTTTCCGTTCATCATGGAAATTTTTTTAGTAATGATACCAAGTCATAGTCAACAAATATGATGAACTTAACCAATACTTATAGGGTCTACCATAGATAGGGTAGGGATCTTCATTTGGATGTTAGTAATGTTCATATTTCCACTCATATAATGAACTATGGGATCCCTCCTCATACCTCTACACATCATAATACTCTTTTGTTATTAGAAGACCAACCTGAGTTAGATTATACTCTTGAAATGTTTTTATTTATCTCTAAATTTCCTCAACATAAATTGAAGGATCCTTATACCATTTATAACCTCATGATTAATGGTTAAACCAAAGAGCCTCATTCACCTAATCCTACATTCTCAATAGGATTTTGAGGAACCACTTTCTTTGGTTCTCAAACTCTTCCTTCAATTTTGACTCCTTCTTATGCCATGACATCTTCTTCTCTAACCTCTTCTACCTTCATTCCTAGTATCTCCACAAACATGGTAGGTTCTACATCTAGTGGGCCTCTCATAAGATCCACTATTATTAATCCTTCCACTAACTCATTTATTGATACCCAAGGAAATCATGATTCTAGTGCTTATTCCTCTTAACCATTCATTAGTCCATCTTTTGCTTCACATGAATGTTTTTCCACTAGTGCCTTATAGTCTCACACTTCTTCTCAAGCTCATATCAACACTAATATTGATACCCAAGCCACTAATACCAACACAAATACCAATCATAATTCCTCTAATTTTAATAAAACACACCAAGTTTTATTACAAAATCTTAATACAATGAATACCTTTCAAGTACATAATACAAATCAAATGATGAAAATGCAAAGCCACCTTCTTAATATTCAATCACATCCACAACCAATGGCTTGGGGTACACATAACCAAAATTTTCTCCCTCTTATTCTTGAATATTATTAAGGAAATATTATTCCTTAACCTCCTTTAGTCAATAAAACCATCAAGAATCTATAAAATGAACCTCTTATTACTAAAATTGTTTACATTGATATAAGAGGTATAACAAGTACAATATTTTATAATGGGTCAACCAAAAATACCCTTCATCTTAAAACATGTATAAATATTTAAAAATATTGGGTCAAATTAAATACCTTTGTCTCTACCAAGATCCTATACAAAACCCTCATGGGTGATGCCTTGGATTGGTAGAATCAACTAGGAGCTTATTTCATTTCTAGTTTGGAGGACTTACTAAATGCTTTAGTGCAATAATTTCAAACTAATGATCTTTCTCTAAAAACTTTTGCCTATTTCTTTAATTGTAAAAAATATGAGAATGAAACTTCCCAAGACTTTTTTAAGATATGGAAGACTTTGTCAAATAAATGTGAACATAACATGGTAGATGATAATCTTTTTCATCTCTTTACAAATGCTCTATTTCATAAACTAAAATATTGATTTTTAACTCTCTCTCCATGTACATTGGAGGAGGATATTGATCAAGATAAAAGATAAGATTTCTTAATGCATCAATTCAATCCACCCCAACCTTCTACAAGTCCTTGTTTATTACTTAAGAAAAAAAATTGTAATATTAATAATGAAGGTGTTACCAATTATTATGGCAACATTAACAATATTCAAGTTGTCATTCCTAACCCTTCTTTGGAACTAGCTCCTTACTCTCAATAATATACTAATCCTCATTTATCTTCACAAAATAACATCAATGTTCACAAACCTCTATCCTCAGCTGAATTGCTTAGGCATATACCTATACCTCTTCCATGAGAGCTTGACCCTACTCATCCTATGAAATACTTATATGATCCTAAGAAGTTTTTTTGGTTTCACACTAGTTGGAGTCATTCTCATGAGACCTATAAATAACTTATTAATTTAGCTATGGATTTTCTTCTTGGACCTAATTTAGATCATGATTCTATTTTCTATAAGCATCAACAAGCCTATGAAATTGCTTTCAAGGAGTATAAATCAAAAGATAAAACTCAAGTTATGAATCAAGTAAATGTTCATTTGGCTATCTAAAAAGATGTTTTACCTAATCATCAATCAATTCAAGGCACTCAATACAAGCCCACCCCTTCCACCAATAATGTAAAAAGTCTTGTTGAACCATCTTCCAAAAAAAATGTGGTTAGCATGACTAATATGTGAAGGGTGGTGGATTTAATTGAATCTCAACCTATCTACACTCCTCCTTTCCATAAGACATATCATGTTATCCAAAATTATTCTCTAAATCATTTAAATGAGCTGGGGCAAGAAGATATTATCAATTTTGATTATCCAATTTATGATTCCCCCTTGGATAAAACATCTCATTCTATTTCTACCACTCTTACATAATCTTTTAATACTAATGATAATTAAGCTCCTACTAACACTTCTTATTCTAACTCTAAAAATCAAATTAAACCTACCACTTCTTTATCTCAACATGATTTACCACCTTGTTCTAAACCTTCATCTACTTCTTATCAACAAAAATTTCAATTTACTTTGGCTCCTCCTTCTGAGAACCTCCTTAACCACTATGCACCTTTATCTAAAAACATCCTTATGGGTTATGATGAGTGGGATCCCATAGTGGATCTCACTAATCTCCCATCCCAAATCACATTTATTGAGATTATGAGGACTTCTCCATGTCATATAAACCACCTCATGCAACTCCTATTTGAGATGGATGTCCCTCATTCTACCTTAGTAAGATGGGAGGTATCTTTATTTAGTTCCAAAGATAACATTTTACAATAATGTGAAGCATTGTCTATTAATATTGATAAAACTATAAACACTTCTCTTTATATAAAATTTCCCATAGCTTATATAATTCCTAATGAGATTTTACTTCATGTAGATGATCCTCTCTTATTTATTAACATCCAAATCGATGATAACCAAGTCAAATTTGCATTGATTGATGAGGGTTCTGATAAGTGTGTCACTTCTCTTGATTTTTTTAAGACTCTTGGATATTTCAAATGCAATCTCAAGTCTACACACAACACATGCCAAGGATACAACAAAAGGAAAATACCTCTTCTAGGTTGTGTGTGGCTTCCCATTACCATCTCACCTATCATCGTACATGTGAAGGCGATGTTTTTTAAATTCCCCCTTTCTTATAATAACTTTCTTGGTAGGATATGGACTCACCACATTAAAGCTATCACTACTTCCACCTACCAATGCATTAAATACCCTAATAATAGATCTATTTATAGGATTAAAGGTGACACTAACCCTTGGAATTTTGAATAATTCTAAGATTGTGGTGTCTTCAAGATTCCTACTCTTGAGACTTTACCCTATGTTCCATTTTGTGAGTCTCAACATCTTAACTTTCCTATCAATTCAACCCATTTTTACAATGGACATCTCGAGCTCATTAATAACATTCCTCCTAATTTTTTAGATTCTAATGATGATGAGCCGTATGAGAATAATTTAAAGATCAAAACTTCCAATCTCTCACCTTATCTCATCTCGTAGCTTCTTGCTTCCTTGTAGACTCATTATCACAAACCTCCTTGTGATGACATTCCCATAGTCTTGACCAAGACTAGGCATTTTATTCATCATGCTTCATCAGATGACAATGTTATCCCGATGTATGTCATTGATATTCATACCCTAGATTATGATGATGGCTATTCCTTAGATGATCCATTATTAGGTAGTCTTGTATAGGCTTGTGATGTCAATATTGTTTGTTATCATTCTTATTTACTTGAGTCTTTTTGTGCATCTCATCATTTTCCTTCACTTATAGTTCTAGATTTTTTTAGTTTTTGAGGAACCACATAGGATTATGTTGATGGATCATGCTATGATCAAGCCTTACCATTTTGATAGGTACCCTCACCACCCTCATAGCTAGTTTATCCTTGAGGTTAGTATATCTCTCCTTAGAACTTCTATATATCCTTTTCCTCCCTCAATAAAGCCTACTATAGTTGATCCTCTTCCCACATGTACTACATTTGATCCTAATCCTTCTCCTACTATTGTTGAGCCTACCCCTATTTTTGATATTATCTTTCCTTCTATTGAGCCTAGTTCCATTCCTTCCTCATCATCACCTTCACTTGGTGATGGTTTACTTCATTTGCCTAAGATGGCTCTTTTGCCCACTAAATGGGATGATGAGTGATCTCTAGCTTCTTCCACTCCTATTTTACCTCCTTATGTGAGTACTTCTAATAAAATCACTCACACACATATATGTTACTTCTATGGAACATATAGCCTTTCTTCCACCCTTTTTTGTAAGTTGTAGCAATAAATTTATACCTTGCATCCCTCTTCCCTATCATCAAACAAAGCCATACCTCCCCCAAAGTTACTTCCTAAATATTTGCCCAAGAATGATGAGGTATGTTGTCTATGGCATATATGTGGCACCTATCATATGATCATTATCATATCTTAAAACCACACCTCAAAGATCACCTTATAGCCATTCTCAGACCTTCAACCACTCCACCCATAGGTCATTCCCACAAGAAGGATCTGCCTACTCCCATGGCTTCACCTCTAATGGTTCCGTTCCCTCATGTGGTCCCTTCACCACCTTCTATGTCTCCACCTATGATTCCTTCACCTGTGGATCTTCCCTCACCTATGGATCCTTCTTAACCCATGAGTCCTTCACCTATGGATTCTTCTCCACTGGTGATTCCTTTTTCTCCATAGATCTTGATCCCACATATTTTCCTAACCAGCCTTTGCCTATGTTTCCTCCTCAACACAATATTTTGAACATTCCTACTTTTTTAGTTGAAGAGATCAGAAAAGAAGTATTTGACTAGTATTCATTGAAGATTGATGAAAACTTACCAATAGTTTGATTACAACTTCATAAAGACTTCTCTGATGTATTTGATAATGTGTGTGGATATATTTATCGATATTTATGAGCACGTGCATGGTTATTTCACATTTATAATTGGATTGGGTGTGCTCTAATCTTATTTTTATCTATTATATCATTTTAAATTGTGTCAAATTTTTGCCTATCTTATATATCATGATTTCTTACTTGTTTTACTATATTTTTCTTATCTTATCATTTACTTTGGCATATGATTATCTTTTGTTTTTTATCATTTATTTCATTTCCCTTTTTCTTTGGAGTTTTTCTAAAACTCTCTTTCTTGTATTTTCATGATTATTTTGCATTCTTATCCTTATTTTTCATAAATAATTTTTCATGGTGATTTGGTTATACAAACCCTATTCCTCTTGGTTATTATCTCCCTTTACCAGGTGATTAGTTAGCAAACAATCTATCTTATTACTATCTCCTTTTTCCCTCTTCCCTTTTCCACAAACTAAGCATATACATGATTGAGACTTGAGATCACATGCTTATTCATCACCAATCCTAAGTGTCATAGTCAATCTTTGTCTTTGGTTACTTAGATTCTTTTAGCCTTAGACTATAGCTCATTCATGTGTATCACTATCTCTCTCATGATTGGTTAATACAAATCCGTATGGAGGATAGATCTTTGAAATCCTTCAACATAATGCTAAAATCCAAATCACTTAAACAAAAGGCAATGATATCAAAAGGCAAAAATATTCTTAAAATTCTAATCACACTAAAATATGTGATTCAATGCATATCTCCTTCTAGTTGAATCTCAAACTGCATAGTTGGCCTTACATTAGATTTGAGGTCCTTTGGGGTACA
>JARHVA010002612.1:562500-635000 GCA_037957365.1 Torreya grandis
ACTAACTTCCAATCACATTTAAAATCATTCTTAATAATCTAATTAAAAATTAGGTTGACCAATTAGTTAGATTTACTTTTTAAGTTGTTTTATTTCTCTTTGTTCAATTTTGTGTGAAAAAACATGCATTAGCCAATGTTAGTGCAAGATTTTACTTTGTGTATTTCAATTGGGTTGGCCAGCGTTAATCCAATTAGATGTCTATTTCCTTTAAGTTAGATTGTTTCAATTTTCAAAATATTAAGCTTCTAAAAATTCCTATTTTCTATAATAGATCGACCCAATTAACCCGGTGCTTTTTCTACCTTATGTAAACTATACTAGGTTGACCCAATCAACCCTGTACAATCTTATAATCCCTATTTCAATATTGGGTTGACCCAGTCAACCCTATATTTTTGTAGTCACCTTTTTTTGACCTTTTCTTTCTCATCTCACTTCTTTTCCCTTCATCATGGAATTTTTGTTTGGTAATGATACTGAGTCATAGTCAACAGATATGATGAACTTAACCAATACTAATAGGGTCTACCATAGACAAATTAGGGCTCTTCTTTTGGATGCTAGTAATGTTCATATTGCCACTCACACAATGAACTATAGAATCCCTCCTCATACCTCTTTCCAGCATAATACTCTTTTCTCATTAGAATACTAAATTGAGTTAGACTATATTTCTGAAATGATTTTCTTTATATTTGAATTTCCTCAACATAGATGAAAAGATCCTTATACAATTTATAACCTCATGATTAGTGGTCAAACTAAAGAGCCTCATTCACCTACTCCTATATTCTCAATAGGATTTGGATGTACCACTTTATTTGGTTCTCAACATCTTCCTTTAGTTTTGACTCCTTCTTATGACATGACATCTTTTTCTCTAACCTCTTCTACCTCCATGCCTAGTATCTCCACTATCATGGTAGGTTATGCATCTAAAGGGCCTCTCATAATATTCCACTATCCTTAATCCTTCCACTAGTTCATCGATTTCTACCCAAGCCAATCATGCTTCTAGTGCTTCTTCCTCTCAACCATTCACTAGTCCATCTTTTGCTTTGCAAGAAAATTTTACCACTAGTGCTTTACATTCTCACACTTCTTCTCAAGCTCATATAAACACTAATAGTGGTACCCAATCCATTAATACCAACACAAATACCAATCCTAATGCTTCTAGTGTTAATCAAAGACACTAAATTTTATTATAAACTCTTAATAGAATTAATACATTTCAAGCATATAATACAAATCAAATGATGAAAATGCAAAACCACCTTTCTAATCTTCAATCCCATCCACAACCAATGTCTTGGGGCACACATAACAAAAATGTTCCCCCTCCTCCTCTTTTATTTTCTCAAGGAAATATCATTCCTCAACCTCATTTATTCAATAAAACCATCAAACATCTATAAAATGAACCTCTTATTACTCAAATTGCCAACACTGATATAGGAGGTATTACATGTACAATATTTTATAATGGGTCAACCAACCCTACCATTAATATTAAAACATTTGTAAATCTTTACAAGGATTGGGTCAAATTAGATACCTTTTCTACCATCAAAATCCTAGACAAAACCCTCATGGGTGATGCCATGGATTGGTACAATTAATTTAGAGCTCATTTAGTTTCTAGTTTGGAGGACTTAGTAAATACATTAGTTCAAGAATTTCAGACTAATGATCTTTTTGGAAAATATTTTTCTCATTTCATTAATTGTAAACAACATGAGAATGAAGCTTTCCAAGCCCATTTTAAGATATTGAAGACTTTTTTAAACAAATGTAAACATAAAATGGCATATGATAATCTTTTTCATCTCTTTACAAATGCTCTCTTTCCTAAACTAAAATATCAATTTTACACTCTCTCTCTACATACATTAGAGGATGATATTAACCAAACTAAAAGACAAGATTTCATAATGCATCAATTTGATCCACCCCAACCTTCTATGGGTCCTCATTTATTACTTAAGAACAAAATCCATAATATAACCAATGATGGTGTTATGAATTATTATGACATCATTCATAATATTAAAGTTTTCATTCCTAACACTTATTTAGAACCATCTACTTCTTCTCAACAATATACTAATCCTCATTTTTCTTCACAAAATAACATCAATGTTTACATACCTGTATCCTTAGTTGAATTGCTTAGGCATCTACCTAAGCCTCTTTCATGAGAGCTTGACTCTACTCATCCTATGAAATCCTGGTATGATCCTAACATGTTTTGTTGGTTTCACACTAGTTGGGGTCATTCTCATGAGACCTATACATAACTTAGTAATTTATCTATGGATTTTCTTCTTGGACCTAATTTTGATCATGATTCTATTATCTGTAAGCATCAACAAGCTTATGAAATTGCTTTCAAGGACTATAAATTAAAAGACAAAACTTAAGTCATGAATCAAGCAAATGCTCATTTGGCTATCTAAAAAGATCCTTTACCTAATCATCAACCAATTCAAAACAATCAAGATAAGCCCACCCCTTCCACCAATAACTTAGAAAGTCTTGTTGAACCAACTTTTGAATAAAATGTGATTAGCATGACTACTATGTGAAGGGTGTTGGATTTCATTAAATCTCAACCTATCTAAACCCCTCCTTCCCATAAGACATATTGTGTTATCTAAGATTCTTCTCCAACTCATTTAAATGAGTTGGGGGAAGAAGATATTATCACTTTTTATGATCCAATTTATGATTTCCCCCTTGAATAAAATATCTCATTCTATTTCTACCACTCTTCCATCATCTTCCAATATTAATGATAATCAATATTCTACTAACACTTCTTCTGACTCTAGAAGTCAACTTAAACCTACCACTTCTTCATCTCAACATGATTTACCAAGTTGTTCTAAAACTTCATATGCTTCGTACCAACAAAAATTTCAATGTAATTCAACTCCTCCTTCTGAAGACCTCCTTATGGGTTATGATGAGTGGGATCCTATAGTGGAGCTCACTAATCTCCCATCCCAAATCTCATTTCTTGATCTTATGACGACTTCTCCATGTAATAGAAACCACCTCAAGTAGCTCCTATTTGAGATGAATGTCCCTTATCCTCCCTTAGTAGGATGGGAGGTAGCTTTATTTGGTTCTAAAGATAATATTTGACAATAATGTGAAGAGTTGTTTATTAACATTGATGAAACTATATACACTTTTCTTTCTCTAAAATTTCTCATAGCTTCTATGATTCTTGATGAGAATATACTTCATTAAAATTATCCTCTCCTATTTATTAGCATCCAAATTGATGATATCCAAGTTAAGTGTGTATTTATTGATGAGGGTTTTGGTAAGTGTGTCACTTCTCTTTATTTCATTAAGACTCTTGCATATTTGAAATGCAATCTCAAGTCTACACATAACACATGCCAAGGATATGATAGAAGGTAAATGCCTCCTCTAGGTTGTGTGTGGATTATCATTACCATCTCACCCATCACCATTCATGTGAAGGTGATGGATTTTAGCTTCCCCTTTTCTTATAAAATATTGCTTGGTAGGCATGGACTCATCATATGAGAGCTATTGCTTCTTCCACCTATCAATGAATTAAATTCCCTCACAATGGATCCATTTACAGTATTCAAGGTGACACTAACCCTTGTAATTTTGAATAATTGCAAGATTTTGGTGTCTTCAAGATTATTACTATTGAGTCTTTACCATATGTTCCATTTTGTGAGTCTCAACATCTTAACTTTCCTGTTAGTTCAACCTATGGTTACAATGAGTATCTTGAGATCATTAGTAACATTCTTCCTAATATTTTAGATTATGATGATGATGATCCCAATGAGATTAATTTAAAGATCCAAACATTTTATCTCTTGCCTCATCTCATCTCACATCTTCTTGCTTCCTTATAACCTCAATCTCACAAACATCCTTGAGATGACATTCCCATAGTCTTGACCAAGATTAGGCATTATATTCATCATACATCATCAGATGACAAGATTATCCACACCTATGTCATTGATATTCATACTCTAGAATATGGTGATGGCTATTGCTTAGATGATCCATTATGAGGTAGTATTGTCCAAGCCCATGATGATGATATTGTTCATTATCATTCTTATTTACTTGAGTCTTTTTGTGCATATCATCAATTTTCTTCACTTATAGTTCTATATTTTTGCATTTTTACCCTTTATTGTAGGGTAGAGATGGCACTGACACCTCCAATTTCTGAGGAACCACATAGGACTATGTTCATGGATCATGCTATGACTGAGCCTTACCATTTTGACATGTACCCTAACCACCCTCATACATAGTTTACCCCTGAGGTCAGTACAACTCTCCTTATAACTTTTGTAGATTCTTTTCCTCCCTCAATAGAGCCTATTATAGTTGAGCCTCTTCCCATTTTTTCTATAGTTGATCCTATTCTTGCTCCCACTATTGTTGAGCCTATGCTTACTTTTGATGCTATCATTCCTTTTATTGAGCCTAGTTCCATTCCTTCCTCATCATCACCTTCCCTTGGTGATGGTTTTCTTCTTTTACTTAAGATGGCTCCTTTGCCCAGCAAATGAGCTAATGAGTGCTCTCTAGATTCTTTCACTCCTATTTTACCTCCTTATGTGAGTGACTGTAATATAATCACTCACAAGCATATCTATTGCTTCCATGGAACATATAGCCATTCTTTGACCCCTTTTTGCAAGTCATGATAATATATTTATACATTGAATCCCTCTTTCCTATCATCAAACAAAGTTGTACCTCCCCAAAAGGTACTTCCTAAATATTTATCTAGGTATGGTGAGGTATATTGTCTATGGAATAAATGCGATACCCATCATATGATCATTGTCGCATCCTACAACAACATCTCAAAGATCACCTTATAACCATTCCCATACCTTATTTAATTAGATTGGCCAATTTTAATCCAATTGGATGTCTATTTCCTTTAATTACTTATTAATTTTCACTACCTACAAATTTATCTTGTTTCATTTTTAAATCTATTTTAAGTTTCTATAATTTCTTGTTTTTTGTACTAGATTGACCCAGTCAACCCAGTGTTTTTTCTACCTTCTATAAACTATATTGGATCAATCCAATAGACCATGTATAGTCCTACAGTCCCTATTTTGACACTGGGTTGACCCATTTAACCCTATACTCTTGTAGTCACCTCTTTTTTTTCCCTTTACTTTCTCATCTCTATTTTTTTCCCTTCATCATGGAATTTTTATTTGGTAATGATATTGAGTCATAGTCAACATATATGATTAACTTAACCAATCCTAATACAGTCTACCATAGACAGAGTAGGGATCCTTTTTTGAATGTTAGTAATGTTCATATTTACACTCACACAATGAACTATAGGACCCCTCCTCATACCTATTCATATGATAATCCTCTTTTCACATTAGAAGACCAACCTGAGTTAGAGTATACTCCTGAAATGCTTTTCTTTATCTCTAAATTTTCTCAACATAGAGGAAAGGATCCTTATACCATTTATAACCTCATGATTAGTGGTCAAACCAAAGAGCCTCATTCACCTTATCCTACATTCTCAATAAAATTTGGAGGCACCACTTTCTTTGCTTCTCAACCTCTTCCTTCAATTTTGACTGCTTATGCCATGACATCTTCTCTAGCCTCACCTACCTCCATGCCTAGTATCTCCACTATCATGGTTGGTTCTACATCTAGTGGGTCTCTCATAATATCCATTATCCTTAATACTTCCACTAGTTCATCGATTAATACCCAAGGCAATCATTCTTCTTCTCAACCATTCACTAGTCCATCTTCTACTTCACAAGAAAATTTTGCCACTAGTGCCTTACATTCTCATATTTCTTCTCAAGATCATATCAACACTAATAGTGGTACCCAAGATACTAATACCAACACAAATACCTATCTTAATTCTTATAATGTTAATCAAACACACCAAATTTTATTACAAACTCTTAATAAAATGAATACCTTTCAAGTGTATAATAAAAATCAAATGATGAGAATGCAAAACCACATTCTTAATCTTCAATCCCATCTACAATGAATGGATTGGGACATAGATAACCAAAATTTCTTGCCTCCTCCTCTTCAATATTCTCAATTCAATGTAATTCTTCAACCTCATTTAGTCAATAAAACCATAAAACATCTACAAAATGAACCTCTTACAACTCAAATTGCCAACATTGATATATAAGGTATAACACCTACAATTTTTTATAATGGGTCAACCAATCATACCCTCATCTTAATATATTTGTAAATTTTTACAAGGATTAAGTCAAATTAAATACCTTTGTCGCTACTAAGATCCTAGCCAAAACCCTCATTGGTGATGCCTTAGATTGGTATAATCAACTTAGAGCTCATTCTATTTCTAGTTTGGAGGACTTAGTAAATGTTTTAGTGTAATAATTTCAAACTAATGATCTTCTTGAAAACACTTTTTCCCATTTCATTAATTGAAAAAAACATGAGAATGAAACTACCCATGATTTTGTTGAGAGATAGAAGACTTTGTCAAAAAAATGTCAACATAACATGGTGGAAGATAATATTTTTCATCTCTTTACAAATGCTCTCTTTCCTAAACTAAAATATTGAGTGTGCACTCTCTCTCCACGTACATTAGAGGAGGCTATTAACCAAGCTAAAATACAAGATTTACTAATGCATTAATTCAAGCCACACCAACCTTCTACAGGTCCTCATTTATTACTTAAGAATAAAAATTTCAATATTACCAATGATGGTGTTACTAATTCTTATGACACCATTCATAATATTCAAGTTGTCATTCCTAACCCTTCTTCAGAACTAACTCCTCAATAATATACTAATCCTTATTTATCTTCAAAAAATAATATCAATGTTCAAAAACCTCTATCCTCAACTAAATCTCTTAGGTGTCTACCCAAGTCTCTTCCACAAAATCTTAACCCTACTCATCCTATGAAATCTTGGTATGATCCTAACAAGTTTTGTTGGTTTCACACTAGTTGGGGTCATTCTCATGAGACTTATAGACAAATTTATAATTTATCTATGGATTTTATGCTTGGAATTAATTTTTATCATGATTATATATCCGTAAGAATCAATAAGCCTATAAAAATACTTTTAAGGACTACAAATCAAATGACAAAACTCAAGCATTGAATCAAGAAAATGCTCATTTTGCTATTTACAAATATCCTTTACCTAATCATTAGTTGATTTAAGACACTCAAGATAATCCCACCCCTTCCAAATATAATGTATAAAGTCTTATTGAACCAACTTATAAATAAAATGTGGTTAGCATGACTAATACATGAAGGGTGGTGGCTTTTATTCAATCTTAACCTATCTACAATCCTTGCAATAAGACATATTGTGTTATCCAAGATTCTTCTCCAACTCATTTAAATGAGTTAGGACAATAAGATATTATCAAGTTTGATGATCTAATTTATGATTCCCCCTTGGATAAAAGATCTCATTCTATTTCTAACACTTTTCCATCATCTTCTAATATTAATGATAATCAAGCATATAGTAACACTTCTTCTAACTCTCAAAATCAACTTAAGCCAACCAATTATTCATCTCAACATGATTTACCACCTTGTTCTAAACCTTCACCTTCTTCTTGCCAAAAAAATTCAATGTACTTTAGTTCCTCCTTCTAAGGACCTCCTTAACCATTATGCACCTTTATCTAAAAACCTCCTTATGGGCTATGATGAGTAGGATCCCATTATAGAGCTCACTAATATCCCATCACAAATCCCATTTATTGAGATTATGAGGACTTCTGCTCATCATAGAAACCACCTGATATACCTCCTATTCAAGATGAATATCCCTCATACTCCCTTAGCAGGATGGGAGGTAGCTTTATCTAGTTCCAAAGATAGTATTTTACAACAATGTGAAGAGTTGTCTATTAATGTTGATGAAACTATAGACAGTTCTCTTTCTCTAAAATTTCCCATAACTTTTATGATTACTGATGAGATTCTACTTCATGCGAATGATCCTCTCCTATTTATTAGCATCCAAATCAGTGATATCCAAGTCAAACATGCATTTATTGATGAGGGTTCCAACACATGTGTTACTTCTCTTGATTTCATTAAGACTCTTAGATATTCTAAATGAAATCTCAAGTATACACATAGAACATGCTAAGGATATGAAAAAATGCAAATGCCTCCTCTAGGTTATGTATGGCTTCCCATTACCATCATACTTGTCACTATTCATATGAAGGTGATGATTTTTAACTTTCCCTTTTCTTATAATAACTTATTTGGTAAGCTATAGACTTACTACATGAGATTTATCACTTCTTCTACTTCCTAATGCATTAAATTCCCTCATAATGGATACATTTATAAGATTCAAGGCGACACTAACCATTGAAATTTGGAAAAATTACAATATCATAGTGTTTTCAAGATTCTTACTCTTGAGAATTTATCATGTTATCCATTTCATGAGTCTCAACATCTTAACTTTCCTATCAATTCAATCCGTAATTACAATGGGCATCCTAAGATTATTGGTAACATTCCTCCTAACCTTTTATATTTTTATGATGATGATCCTAATGATATTAATTTAAAGATAAAATCTTCCAATCTCTCACATCATCTCATCTCATAGCTTCATGCTTCCTTATAGCCTCCTTCTAAAAAAACTCCTTATGATGACATTCCCATAGTCTTGATCAAGACTAGGAATTATATTCACCATGCTTCATCAGATGACAAGGTTATCCCTACCTGTGTCATTAATCTATATACCCTTGATTATAATGATGGATATTCCTTAGATGATCCATTTATAGGTGGAATTGTATAGGTCCATGATGTTGATATTATTTGTTATAGTTTTTCTTTAATTGAGTCTTTTCATGCATCTCATCATTTTGCTTTACTTATAGTTCCAAATTTTTTTGTTTTCCCCCTTTATCATAGGGTAGAGATGACACTGACACCTCTATTTTTTGAGAAACCATAAAGGACTATTCTCATGGATCATACTATGACCAAGCCTTACCATTTTTATAAGTACCCTAACCCTCATAACTAATTTACCCCTGAGGTTAGTGCAACTCTCCTTAGACCTTTTATACATCCTATTCCTCCCTCAATAGAGACTACTATAGCTGAGCCTCTTCTCACTTCTACTATAGTTGATCTTATTCCTACTCTTACTATTGTTGAACCTACCTCTACTTTCGATGCTATCATTCTTTCCATTGAGCCTAGTTTCATTCCTTCCTCATCATCAACTTTACTTAGTGATGGTTTGCTTCCTTTACATAAGATGGATCCTTTGACCACCAAATGGGATGATGAGTGATCTCTAGCTTCTTCCACTCCTATTTTACCTCCTTCTATGATTTATTTAAATAAAACCACTCATAGGAATATATGTTTCTTTCATAGAACATATAGCCATTCTTCCACCCATTGTCACAAGTTATGGTAATATCTTGATACCTTGCATCCTTCTTCCCTATCATCAGACAAACCTATACCTTCCCCAAAGGTATTTCCTAAATATTTTTCCAAGTATGGTGAGGTATATTGTCTATGGCATCTATGTGACACCCATAATACTAATTGTTGTCACATCCTACAAAATCTCAAAGATCACCTTATAGACATTTTTGGACCTTTTATCACTCTACCCATAGTTCATTCCTATAAGAAGGCTCCTCCTTCTTTTCCTATGGATCGACCTCTAGTGTTTCCATCCCCTCCTATGGTCCCTTCACCACTTTCTATGTCTCCACCTATGATTCCTTCATCTATTGATCTTCCCTCACCTATGGATCCTTCTCCACCCATGAGTCCTTCACCTGTGGATCCTTCTCCACTGGTGATTCCTTCTTCTCCATAGATCCTAATCTCACACATTCTCTTGAAAAAACTTTGCCTAACTTTTATCTTTAACTTAATATTTTGAGCATTCCTAATTTTTTAGTTGAGGAGATCAGAAAAGAAGTATTTGCCTAGTATTCATTGAAGATTGATGAAACCTTAGTAGCAGTTTGATTAAAACTTCATAAATACTTATGTGATGTATTTGATAATGTGTGTGGATATATTTACTAGTATTTATGAGCAAATTCATGGTGATTTCACATTTTTCATGGTGATGTATTTTGAATTAGTATGACCAATTTAAGACCAATCTTTCACAATTTTGTTTTTCTTCCATACTTCCTAGCATGATTTTGTATGATTGATTAACTTGATTAATTTATTTTTATTACCATTTGTGCCCTTCTATATACCCTAAATTTTATTAAATTATTTTCATACTTCCTAACATGATATTAGTATGATTTTACTTGTTTTAATTTGGTGCAAACATCTTTCACATTAGTTTAAAAACAAATTCCTTTTTACCATCTTATTTTACCTTTATCGGTTCTTTATAGTTAGTCAATTCTTGTTATTACACATTTCCCAGCTTGAAATAGTGTGCATTAAATTATTGATTGATTATATTTTTCTAAGTCATTTTTCCAATTTATTTTTAACCATGCATGTACTTTTCATATTGATAGAAAAGAGACCACATCTCATATATTTCTTATAGCATATACAACAAATCTAAATACATAAGCTAGAAAGAAATATATTCAAAGCATCTATAGCCACAACCATAATGAAAAAATAGAATCAACCATAATGACAACATACACAACCAACAACGCTATGCCAAATTGATCCATATATATATATATATATATATATATATATATATATATATATATATATATATATAATGAGTTTGATACAACATATGTAACCATATACAATGACCTATCTCTATAAATGGGTCACATCATGTCTATCTTCTGGCCTAGCCATGTAGCCTATTGAGGCCTCAATCTAACTCCTCTGAATGGTACACTCTAAGGGGGACATCTAAGATCTCAATCCCTCTACCTATCCATATAGGTGTGTTGCCCATATTTTTGACTCCATCAACTAGGTCTAGATATTTTTCATCTACTCTACTATATCTAGATGTGTAGCTCTCTCATGTGCTAGGGCCTGTCATGCATGTAGCTCCCCAAAGCCCATCACTGTTGGTAGATACATCCTCTCTTTCTATGCCTATATCTATATCACTACCTCTTTAGATAATCTGAACCAACTCACCTAAGCTAGGGTAGATGGTACATTTAGATCCTCTAGTGTCATGAGGTCATATGTTTGTAGAGTCTCATCTAGGATTTCATAGAGTGATCCCCTCACCAAGGAACCCCATATCTCCTCCTCATCCTCACCTACACATATAAAATCTCATAATATGGATATTAGATCACTATTATCTCTCATAATATCCACTTTCATATGCCTATCTTCTATTTTTTTTATTTTTGGCTATTTTTATCACTAACTTCTATAGGTTCATCTAGTGTTCTCTATATTGGACACCTTCACACTTTCTTGTAGTCTACTTATTTATCTAAAACATTAAGGTAATTTAAATCTATGTGTTTTTCAATTTAATCTTTTCATTTATATTGTTTACTACTTATTACACTTTACTTATCATCAACATTATGTTTTATCATGTTCTTTTCTCCAAGCACCATCTCATGTTACACTTCTATGACATGTGATGAGGTTCGAGTGGGAAATATGTATAGACATAATATTTTAAAACTTTTATTGATTACTGACACTTTATATCTTGAAGGAACCTATTGAGTCTTAATCTCTCTGAGTGCATGCCTTAAGGGGTACACTAGGAAAGTGGTGGGTAGACCATCGATGATTTGTAATATTGTTTTCCCTCTTGCCAATTTTCATTTACACACTTGTCTCCTAAAACCATTAACCTTAAGGTTATTATTCTTAGTTATACCTATTCCTATCTTTTCCTCCTTCCATTCCTCTTTTTCTTATCTTAAACTCCTTTTGACTATTGATTGTATTAGGTTGACTGGGTCAACCTAATATAGTTTAGAGGTATTCTTAAATTTCTGGGTTTGTTAGCCTTTTGGTTGACCTAACATAAACCTAGTAAACTATCCTTGAAAACACACGAGGTCAAATAGGTCAACCCAATAAGATGATGTTCTTAGAAGAATTTAAGACAAGATCTACCTATATATACAAGGTCATTTCCCACCATTTCATAAGATAATAATTATTAGCAAAGAAGTGTGAATGAACATCTACTTATTGACCATTCTAATTGAGAAATAAAGTTTGAGGTTTCATACTTTCTTTGGAGATATGGATCTTATCTTATGGATAAGTCTTTTGGATGCTTAGATAGGTTATGTAGCCTAGAGGTGATTTATCTTGGTTATCCTTACATACCACCAAAATATCTTACAAATCACCTTGGATAATTGAGAGGTTGAGGTTTGGTAGTTTCCTCTTCAAAGGTAAGTATTCCTAACTTTATTTCTCCTTTATGAGAGTAGATAGATAATGAATTTATATTATTATATCCATGTATTAGGATTACATAGACATTCAGGTGAGTAAATGTCTTATATTACATGTTTAGTTTAGTTTTCTATTTTATTATTTATAACCCCTACTTTGTGCCACAAGATTTGGTGTGCACTAGATTAGATTTTGATTTCCTGTTATTAGAATAGAGTGAATATTTTAAACCTTAGGACTCTATTAGGGTTGTTTTGTGATTGTGTTAGATTTTAGTCCTTGGAACCCTTCCTAGCATGATATGTTGTGAAAAGTGATACAAGTGATCCCCTAATCAGGTCTAGTAGATCCCCATATTGGTCATGCTCCTTCTTAACAAGTGTATTCCCAATAAAAAGTGTAGGTATGATCTATCTTATCTGATCTAGGATTAATTCATAGACATTATACAATTTATATTACATACACATATTACTTCAATCATCTAGATAAGGTATTTGAACACTTCATAAGGTTTGGAATATCACTCAAACCCAAAAAATGTGTATTATATGAAATAAAAGGTATACTTATAGGCCACATTATTACCAAACAAGGTATGTCAATCGATCTATAATGAGCTAGTGTTATTTCTAAATTCTATCTTCCAAATAATAAGAAAGAACTAAAATCATTTTTTGGAAAAATCAATTTTGTATGAAAGTTTTTTTATTTTTTTGCTAAAACAACTAAACCTATGAATTCCATGTTAAAATAGGGAATTGAGGTAGAATTGGACACTTATTATAAGAAGGTGTTTCAATAAATTAAGAATGTAATTATGCAAACTTTGATGTTGGTCAAACCAAATTATGCTAAGGATTTTTATCTCTACTTCTTGAACATACAATTGTAGTTATGTTAACACAAAAGTTTGAAGATGTAGAGCACACCATATCCTTTATAGAACATGTTTGAGAGAAGTTAAACTAAAGTAACCTATTTTATATAAACAAGTCTACACATTAATTAAGGTAGTCATAAAATTTCATCTTTACATATTGAGGAACAAAGTATACTCCATAGTTCCAAACCCCATAGTCAAGCAAATGATAGGACGAAATGAATTGGGTGAAATAAGAAGATGTTGGGTTACTTATCCTTGAAAATTTGACATCAAAGTAAAAACTAAAAAATTAGTGTGTGGTCAAGGTATGTCCAAGTTAATTTCAAAAGTTGTTCCCAACATCTCCATTATATAATTTAAACTGTCTAAGCTTTAGTTTAATCCATGGCATGATACAATTGTCTATTATCTACTTTATAGAAAGCTAATAACCCATTTTGATAGGAATCAAAGAAGAGCACCAAGATAAATTTTTTATGATATATGTTTCAAAAAGAAGTGTTGTACCATATGAATGATTAAGGGATTTACTTGAGATGTTTTTTTGGGTAAGAAGTGTAAGAAATAATGAGACTATTTCATGATAATATGGGAAGTGGTCATCCTTATGGTATTATGACTACACACATAATTATAATATCCAACTATTATTAGCCAAAATAATTCAAGGGTGATTATGCACATGTGAGGACTTGTAATTCATGATAAATATTTACTAATATAGAAATTCATGAACCCATGTTTCTACAACCAGTAATAGAGGAATGACCTTTTACCCAATGGGGTCTATACTTCATTGGAGTCATAAATCCTAATTCATTAGTTGATTATAAGTTCATTCTCATCACCACTGACTATTGTAAAATATGGATTGAATCTAAAGACATAATAAATAGTATAACTGAAGAAATTATTTCATTATTAAAATAATACATTATAACTCAATTTGGTACTCTTTTGGATCTTGTTTGTGACACCATACCAACCTTCCAATCAACTAAGTTGAATGAGTGGGCATATCGTAATAGACCCAAACTAATGTTCTCCTAAAACTATTATATCCAAGGAAATGTTTTGGTATAATCTACCAACAAGAATTTTATAAATTACATAAAGAAAATAATTGATCAAAACCCACAAAATTGGCATGTGCTACTTAAATATGCTCTATGAGCTGACAGAATAAAGCATAAACCAAGCTTGAATAGTTCTTATTTATTGCTTGTTTATGTAACACAACCAATTTTTTGAATGTAACTCAAGAAACCAAATTACCAATTCATACATCAATACATGGAAGCAAATATAGGAAATCAATCTATATTTTTAGACCTAATCCAATTAGAAGATAGACAAGATGAAACTTTGTAAGATTTTAGTAAATCTAAAGTAGTTGTAACATGATGGTTTGATAATAAAGCACAAGTGAAATCCTTTTATATTTTAGAATTGGTTTTGTTATGGGATAAAGTACATGAGATAAGGGGCCAACATACTAAATTCAATATTTTATGGATTGGTCCTCACCAAGTATCTAAGATTTTAGGATAAAATGCATTCAAATCAAGAGATCTCCAAGTGAAGGACATAACACTACAAGTTAATAGAAAATATTTGAAAAATTAATTATTGGATACTACATATGATACCATTTATGATTGCAAATAACAAAATTTCCTCTGTGTATATATTTTCTATATAATTTCCTATTTTTGTAGCTAGTGTTTCATGTTTTGTTATTTTCTTTAGATTAGGTTTTTTTTGTTTGTTTATTATATTTACATTTGTTTCATGTATATTTTTTTTCCTCCCAAATCATTTAATTTTTTTTTTAATGTTTTGACACTTTGGTGGTTTGTAGTATGCCTTTAAAAATTTGATTATAGTTGTTTGCATATTTTTTTTGAGAAATCAATTCTTGAAAGTCTATTCTTTAGAATTATTAAATATAGACAATAAACATGATAAGAGAATCATATTTTGAAATAATGGACATAATTTTGAATTACATTGTGCCAAAGAAATGTTGTGTCATTATGCTCACGTAGGTGAGTAACTACAAATGGTTGATAATAAAGTATAGGAGTTTTCAGTTTTATAAATTACAATGTGAGTCATCTTTGAATAACTACATAGGATGTTACAATTCTTTTTGTATTTATAGAATTTAAAGGCTTGTGATTCAAAAAAGAATATGTAAATTTTAGAAAAATTTCATTATTTTATTGAATCCATCAAACTGCAATTAATTTAACATTTTAAGAAAAATGCAAACATTAAATTGATTTAGATATGTCTTAATAGCTATGATTGTTTTGAATCAATCATTATACCCATAGATTATTCCCAAACCCTCAATGGACCAAATAATGAAATATTTTCAAAAGATATAACTCAAAGGAAATTTGATTAAATATAAAATATGAATTCTTTGCTCAAAAGAGAGATTCAAGCAATCTCTATCACATGCTTTCCCACCTAGTTGGTAATGGAATAAGGCCTTGAATGGGACCAAAGATATATCTATCAAGGCTATAAACACCTAAATGGTATCAAAATAATTGCCATGCCATTTACCCCCAAGCCAAACATCCAAAATTATCCATCTTAAAAATTATAATTGTTTTAGACAATTTTAAGTTTCTTTATTTGATTACAAGAGCTATAAAGAAATAAATCACTTTCAACACTAATTATTGATCTTATGTCATGTATTGAGGTAAAATTTAATTATTTAATTTTATATTTTTTTTATAAAGGATTAATTTGGTTTTTGTTGTTTGAGTTTTATTATTTATAGTCTAGGTTCTGAATGTTAAATAATATTCTCCCTATAAAAGTCACATTTTTTTGGGTCCAACATGCCCCACTACTTGAGATATCACATGGGGACCCTATTGCTTTAATATAGTTTTCTATTTTTATGCATATTCTTATGACTCAATCTATGAATTTCATTTAAATTATATAGATGTGGTTCATTTTATTGTCTCAAAAGTATAATCCAAACTTATTTACAACTTTGACATAAGCCTCCTTTGGCCATTCATTTACAATGACTAGACCCTCTTTGTGGAGAGTTCTATTAGAGCTATAATCACTAAGAGGGGGGAGTTAATCAGTGAACCCAAATAATTCAACTTCAATTCTAATCTTTACAAATGCTTAATTAGTTACCACAAGTATTCATGAAGCATACACATCATTCATATAAATGAAAGAGAGACAATGAAAGATCAATCACATAACACATGACATATGTGGGAAACCCTCTTGGGGAATAAGGCCCACTAAAAACTAAAATTGGACTACTATCCTATAATAACAATATACAACTTAGACCATCTACAAATGATTAAGAAACTATAATCCCTATTTAGTGAGATTACAATCCCATAAGATACTACCACACCTATCTAGCTGAGTTACAACAATAACTAAACCTTTTAGCAAGTTTCACCTTGCAAGGAGGATGCAAACACCTTAGATGTTGAGCTAACACAAAAAAACCTATGAACACATCCACCTTTGTATTGATGTCTTCAACACTTGATGATGGACCTCTGATTATCATTTTACACCTTTACTCACACTCAATATGCAAGAGCACTATTCTACCAATAGAATTATGACCTACAGGTCATATAAATAGTCCTAAATCTATTATACTCTTCAAATCATCCTCAAGGCACTCTTTATACACATAATATTCTCACACTTCTATTGATTACTGACACTTTATATCTTGTAGGAACCTAAAAAGTCTCAATATCTCTGAGTACATGCCTTAAGGGGTGCACTGAGAAAGGGGTGGGAAAACCTTTAGTGATTTGTAAGATTGTTGTTCCTTTTACCACTTATTATCTAAACTCTTTCATCCTAAAACCTTTAACCCTAAGATTATTTATCTCTTTCCTATCTATTCCCACCATTTGTCATGTCTTATCCCTCATTTCTTACCTTGTTTCCCTTTTGACCTGTTTAGTAAGTTAGGTTGACCTGATCAACCTAGCTTATGATAGGGATACTGTGTCTTTCCTTGTTGCCTTACATCTTGGCCAACCTAGCATAAACTTTAGGCATTAGCCTAATAATGTGCAAGGTAGACCCAATTGACCTAGCATAGCTGACATGTCTAAGAGTCTTTAGGGTGAGATACTAATATATATACAGGGTCATTCCTTACCATTTCATAAGAGATTTGAATTAAATTAATAAGTATAAATGAACATCTACTTATTGACCATTCTACTTGAGGAATAAAGATTTAGGGTTCAATACTTTCTTTTGGATCTTTGATCTTGTCTTATGGAGAAGTCTTTTGGATGCTTAGGTAGGTCATGTAGCCTAGAGCTGATTTATCTTGGTTGTCCTTACAATCCACAACAATCTCTTGCAAAACACCATTGGCCAAAGGGGAGGTTGAGACTCAGTAGGTTCATATTCAAAGGTAAGTATTCCTAACTCTATTTCTCCTTTGTAAGAGTAGATAGATAATTTAGTATGTATTCTTCTCTTCCATGTATTAGGATTCCATATACATTAGCATGAGTACATGCCTCCTATACATGTTTGGTTTAGTTGTTATTTAATTTTTTTGCTCTAACCCCAACTTTGTGTCACAAGCTTTGATGATCAGTAGATTAGTTTACTTTTCTTGTTATTAGACTAGTTTACTTTCTTGTTTATTATCATAAGTGAATATAGAAACCATAGGACTCTTTTAGGGTTGTTAAGCAATTTTTTTAGACTGTCAGCTTTGAAACCCTACCTAACATGATGTTTTGCGATAGATGATACAAGTGATCCACTAATCAAGTCAAGTGGATCCTCATATTGGTCATGCTCCCACTTAACAAGTGTATGCTCTAATCAAAATTGTAGGTGTGATCTATCTTATCCAATCTAATATTGATTCATGTGCATCATGTAATTCTTATTACATACATTATGATGAATCTGATGTGAATCAAACCCTTATAGGGTTTATTTCACTTATTTTTATTCATTTTGTCATATTTTCTATCATATGTTTTGAATTTATAGCTTGACTCTATCAACCAAACTATTTTTATCTTTGTGTATGAATAGGAAACTAGATTGAATAGCTTGACCCAACATAGGTTTCTAGCACTTTGTAGACTTTTTGTTCAGCCTACTAGGTTGATCAGGTTGACCTAGCATATTTTTAGCCATTTTATAGTAGGTTCATGTTTAGGATTCATAGCACAGGTTCTAGATTTTAGACTTCTAGATTTTCAATCTAGTTTACTTGGTTGACCAACTCAACTTAGCACATTTCCAAACATCCAATTTAGTTTACTAGGTTGACCAGGTCAACTTAGCACACTTTTTTAGATTTTGTAGCAAGTTCTTGTCTCACTTAGTCGACCAACTTGACCCAATTATATAGATTGGGCTAGTTCTTTCCAAATTTATAGGTTAGTTATCTATTCTTTTTTTATCTCCAAAACACCAAGGTTAGTTTCTATTTCTCTATTTCTACTCTATTTTGTACTTTTTTTTCAAATTTGTAATCTATTTATGTATACCAATTAGATTGACCAGTGTTAGTTCAATTGACTATGTATTTAATTATATTATCTACTTTTCTATAATAGCTATAGTCATATCTCATTTCATTTTCATCTTTTTATCAATCATTTCTCTTTTCCTATCTAGTGTGCTATGTCAACCAGCTCAACTCTGGACTATCCCAGACCCTAATTTCTACCTCTATCAACTACACTAGGTTGACCTATTTGACCTAACAATATTTTTAGCTGTGGTGCACTATATTAGGTTAACCAAGTCAACCCATCATAGTTTTTAGGCCTTTTCCCCTTTTTTATTAGCTTTTACACTCTAAATTGGGTCAATTTTGTGGACCCTATCTAGCTTTATTGTCCCTATTTTTCACTAGGTTGACTGGGTCAACCTATATTTATTTCTATCATTATTTTAATCCTTTATTTTCTCATCTTGATTTTTTTCATCTTTCATCATGGATTTCCTTGTTGGGTGACAACACTAAATCTCAAACAATAGGCATGATGGAATTCACCAATACTCATAGGATTTCCCATAGATAAAGTAGAGTTCCTTTTTAAAATGCTAGTAATGTCCATATTGAAACTTGTACAATGGACTATGGGTTACCTCATGAATATTTTTTGCAACATAATCCTTATTTTCTCCTAGAAAACCAACCTGAGTTAGAGTATTCTCTCAAAATGATATTATTTATTAACCAATTTCCCCAACATAAAAGGAAAGATCCATTTACCATTTATAATCTCATGATTAGAGGTGAAGATAATGAACCTCATTCACCATGTTATAAATTTTTAAATGTATTTGGTAGTACTTATTTATTTGATTTATAACCTATCCCTTCGATCATGACCTCTTCTTATGCTTCTTCTTCTTCTTCCTTCCTTTCTTCTACCTCCATGCCTAAAATCTCAACTACCATGGCTAGTTCTACATCTATTGGACCTATCTTAAGCTCACTATACTTAATCCTTCCACTAGTTCATTTTTTTCTACCCAAGTCATTCATGCTTCTAGTTCTTCTTCCTCTCTTCCATTCACTAGTCCATCTTTTGCTACATAAGCAAGCTTTTCCACTAGTGCCTCTCATTCTCATCATTCATCTCAAGCTCTCAACAACACCAATAATGGTACCTAAGCCACTAATACCAACACCAACTCTTCTAATAATGTTATTCAAACTCACCAACTTCTATTGAAAACTCTCAATCAAATGAATGCTTTCCAATTTCATAACACAAATCAAATAATGAGGATGTAAAATCACCTTCTTCATTTTTAAATGCAACTATAACCAATGGCTTGGGGTACACATAACCAAAGTGTTCTTCCCCCTCCTCTTTGATATTCTTAAGGAAATATTATTTGTCAACCACCTTTAATCAATAAAACTATCAAGCATCTACAAAATGAACCTCTCACTACTCAAATTGCTAACATTGATATAGGTGTAGATGTTAGTTTTATACACCCTTGTGTATTAACTTGGTGCATCATCACATTATTATTTTATTTCTAACATAATTCCCCCCATTCCTAATTATTTAAAATAATTACATTCATCTCACCCATTTATCTTTACCACATAGGTAAATTAGACTTAATTACTAGGTAAATAGTAATTAACCCCCTTTTTACCATTTCTAACCATAAAATCATAAACTCAAATAAACATAAAACCCATCTAACCTCCTAAAAACTTACCCTCATCAAAAACCTGTGAAAACAACTTAGTGTTTATTCACTAAGTTTGACATGTGGTTCAAAATAACCTAAGCCAAATTTTAACCAAAATAGGCTAATCAACATTGATTCTCCATAATCGACATTGATTCTCCTACATCAACATCGATCCATATATACACGACAAACCTCCATGGATTGGGAGGAATGGTGACTATGCTTTTGGACTTTGAAACTCTATCAAAATCTCATTGCAACTTGTGTACAGATGTTGTCAATAACCTACTATCTTATATAACCTCTATTTGAGTTATTCTAAAAGGATTTTTTAAGGTTATTTAACTCATCTTGTGAAGTTTATTTTCATCCATAAAGGTTAGTATTTCACTTTAATTTATTCACATTTCAAATCTAAAATCTTCATTGTTTGTCTATCACTATTTTACATTCAATTTTTATTATTTGATCAATAATATAAGTCATTATTATAATTTATTTTAGAACTTTAATATTTTACACAGAATCAACATCAATCCATCTGAACCAATGTCGATCATACAGGATCATCATCAATCCCTACTAAACTTTAAAAACATTCTTGCAATCTATTTTCATAACATTTTCAGTCTTAAAAACCTATCAAAACTTGCATTTTATTTTCTAAAAATCTTTCTTTTATATGTAGATGACTCTACCTAGATTAGTTCATGATAGTTTTGGCATATTTGATCTTCCCATTATTCAATAACCATTTTTCATTGATCAAAGTGACATTTAAATCTAATTATGTCTTTGTATTGTGGTTTTCACACCTAATCAAGAAAGCATTAATGAATAATTAGCTATAATTCAAGAAGACATTGATATTGCTACTAAATTTTAGGATAATTAATTTGATCAAATTAATCTTGTTATAGATTAGATATCATTGGCATTGTCTATTTATATTTTATCCATATATATATTTGTAATTTCATGTTTATTTATAAAATTGAATGTTAAATTGGGCTAACATCCATCTAAGGAAGCGTATCACTTCTTGGGACTGGTTTCTTACTAGGTAACCCACTCATCTTTCTATTAATCCATTTTTTTGAGTTAGTGTGATTTGTAGGTCATTCCTCCCTAGCCAAAGAGGAATTCCCACAAAGCTTAATTAACAGTGCGTAACCAACCTTCATTTTCAAGTAATCTTCAAAACCCTATATTTACTTTGTTTTAGTAGCTAATTAGATCATATCAAAAAAGTAAAAAAAAACACTAAAACATTTTAGCATACCTAGCGGGATACTTAAGGTCTCATTTTTCTTGTTATAAATTAAAATTTTAAATTTTAGTCTCTTTCCCTTTCTTTGTTTGATACATTCATCCAAAAACATAAAAAATTGCATTTTTTTCTTTTAAGTTTAAAATACATTGCCTTCATCTTTCTTATTTAGGTTCTTTCACATAGAATAATCTAGAAAATAATCTATCATAGTCATCAATTTATCCACACACAAGCCAAATCACTATCATAAATTAACACATATAAACACCTAACATAAGGAAATCGATGAGTATTTCATCACCTCATGGAAACTTTTTTTATGGTAATGCCACTTGGATTTCACCACCAAGTGGAGGACCAACTCAGTTCTTTGGCTGAGTATAATCTTTGGACCATCGGTATATATTGGCTAAGCACTTGCACTAGCTATGGGATTGTGATGTGAGGGGAGCAATCCCCAAGTATCAAGCCATGTACCGATACCAATACATATTTCCTTTGAACACTAAAACAAAATACCTTAAACCATCCTTAGTTTACCATTTTATAGGACCTTTTTTATCCTTTTTCTTTATTTCTTCTCACATCTTAAAGTTAATAAAGGTAAAAAAAAATTTGGAAGGACTTTAGTTTGTGCATCTTTCATTCAAACCTTAATGCGAGATAATTCAAAAAAATGAAATTATTGTTTTATTTTTATTTTTTTTCCTTTTGTGTCTCATGGTTTTAAATAGACAATAGTCAAAGAAATAATTTGAGGAAGGAGTTACATCCTCTCCTATGGAACATACACCTAGCTCCTCCTCTACCCTTTAGTCCTGTAAGAATCCTATGTTCTCACACTTTTATCCTCAAGGAGATTCTTCCTTTATAAAAATATTGGACAATAACCCCATTGCTCTCAATTACTATCTTAATAGTCAATCAATATATATTTTTCCTTCCCCTTATTCTCGATATAAATATAGGATGCCTTTTGAGGGAACTAAGAAAAATAAAGAATTTAACATGGCCATGGTAAAATTTTCCACTAAATCTCTTCCATATGGTTCTAATACCTAGGTGATGTAACCTTTAGAAAACCAACCACTTGTAGTATCTACCAATTCTCCAACCTCCATTACTCAGACTCAAAATACTTATACTACTCATCCTACATCCACTATTCCTCCTCAAACATTAGTAGTATCAATTCCTACAAGTTTACCACATGTTAGAATGACTCTAACATACATTTCTCAAGATCTACCACACATAAAACAAATCCCTTTAACATAACCTCCCAAACAATATGTCTCCTCAACTACCCAATAGATGGCCTCATCATAACCATGAGTAACCACTTACTTCCAATATTCTATGTAATAGAATATTATACTACAAATGCCATAATATGTGGTGGCATCCCAACCCATTATGTCCACTACAATTGGATACCCTTCTTCATAACCTCTGTCTGTTCCCTTGCCAAATTTTCAAACTCTTTAGCAAGGTATCTTAGGGAACATGCCTTAGAGTAACACCCAAGTAGAACTCATAAACATCTTTATGAATAGGATGGCTAATTTGGATGCCTCTACCTTCAAACACAACAATATGCTCACATATGAGCAAATTTGTAATGAACCTATCCACCCGTCTGTTCCTATCTGACCATATCCCCCATAATGGAAACTTCCCAAGTTTACTAAGTTTTAGAACAAGGAAGATCCCCAACAGTATCTTAGAGCCTTTTGATATGCATGTTACTTTATAACACATGATCATGCATTATTACTTAGGACATTTCCCATGTTGCTAGCAAGGATGGCATTAGATTGGTATAGCTCCATTCCTCAACATTCACTCTTTTCCTTTGGGAAATTGACCCAAACTTTCTTAGAACACTTCTCGATCAACATTGCTCAAAAAGTGACTATCACAAATTTATATGACATTTGATAATTTTAAGATGAATCCATATCTGAATTTATGGCTCATTAGTGTAGCCTAATCAACCAGTTAACCTTTTCCTTTTTAAAGCATAAATTAATTGAATTATTTTCATGCTCTTGTGTAAAACATATCTCATCCATGTTACAATTTCAAATTTTTAAGACTTTTGATGAAGCTTTTACCATGGTACAAAAACTCAAAATTCATGGCATTGAAGAAGGAAAAGTTAAGTTACACAATAAAAACTTCAAAGCTGACCCATCAAAAATCAATAACAATAATCTTAAACCAAAAGGGGAAAAAATGATATTATTTTAAAAACTTCTACCCCTCCAACACCCAATCAATTAAGACATTCCACTTCACAAACACAGCCACCTAGGGTCCTTACTCATTTCCCCCCTAAGAAATATACCCCTTTAGGAGAGCCTTACACTTATATATTGGATAAAATCCTATAATAAAATGTTATTGAGCTCCCTCTAATTAAACTAGTTGATGATATGTGTCCTAAACCCACTTGGTATAAAGAGGATGAGTTTTGTGCTTATCAAAAAGTAATAAGACACAACCTAGAATGATGCCAATCCTTTAAATGATTGGTAAAAAACCTCATTGACAAGGGGGACCTCCATTTGGACAATCTAAATGATCTCTTAATCAATCTCTAGATATTTTTAGACATTCATTTCCAAACCATCCATCCACATCAAATACAATACAAGATAAACTTGGATAAACACAAAATCAAGATACACATATGTTGATACAGTCTATGATTAGATATTGCCTAAAGAAGTTCCAGAGAAATCATTAGTTTTAGATCTCCTTATGGGAGATGATTTTGATATATGTCATTTTGAAAATATCAAAATAACTCCTAAGAATTCTTAGAGCTCCTTGATCTCATTACATGAGATCATTCATGTGAACCATCCCCTTCTCACATTGAATCTCCTAAAGTGGAAAATGAAACTACTAATCAGGATGTCATAAATAAACATCTTGATACTTCTAGAGTTGAACATTCCACCCCTTTAATCCCTAGTGAACCTCTTCATGGTATGCACCTAAATCACAATATAAAAGGATCCTATCATTTTACCCAAAACTAAGACCCTTCAAAACCATCTTCTATCATAACACCTCTTTATCCCAAAAATACTAAGTGAAGGGGTAAAGCTCCTATCATCGATAGCTAGGACAATTATCTTGGTATTCCACCAAATAAATCCTTAACTCATCCTTAAGTTAAAGTCAATGTTTTTCAAGGGTCAAATGATAAAAATCGTAGTCTAAATACCCTCTCTTTTTTCAACACACAAAAGAACAAAGGGCCTATCACTTTTGTATCATCTCCATCATCTATTTTAGGTCCCCATCTATCTTATGTCCCTATCATAGGTTCTTCCATTCAAACACATGGGAAAATGCAAAGTCTCTCTCCATTATTAGCCACATCTCCATCCTGGTATCCACCATCTTTTGCTAAAGTCCAATTTGAATAAAATGTGACTAAACTCATCCCTACTATAAAATATAAACATCAAAACCAAAAAATCGATACTTTGCCAAAAAATATTACACAGCCTACTATAAAACCATAACATGACCCTTTAAAAATATCTTACATCATAATCTTAAAATAATTATTGGATACATCCCTCATTATGCTACCACCTATATGGTCTATTAATATTCAACCCCAAAGACCTATCTAGTGTAGAAATTAGGAAATATGTGCATATCATAGAGTACCTGGACATGATATAGAAAATTACAAAGCCCTTAAGGCCATAATCCAATAGTTAGTCTAGGATGATGATCTATTAATTAATGATCTAAGTGATAATACTCCTAAGCAAAAATTCACCATCATAAATATTCCACCCACCCATAATCCTGCTAGTCTTATAAGTGATAAAGAGTCAATAGCTTCTTCAAACCCTCCATTATTATACATTGATGTTATCTATGTAACCACCCATTCTCAAAAAAAAAATCTCAATGAAGCCAAGGTTTCAATTATAGGTTTCTCTACCCATAATATGCCTAAACCATCTAGACAAAATCCTAAAGTCTCTATTATAGGAACTACCCTAGTTGAAGCCAAGGAGTTGGTACAAATCTCCATATTAAAACAACTCCAAATGCCTATAAAAATGTCATTATATGAACTTATCAAAAACTCTCCATAGCATCAACAAGAAATGATAAAAACTCTCTAGGCTATTGAGGTCCATCTAGATGAGCCTCAACCATTATCAACATTTATAAGGGCCCTTCAAATGGTGTTCATTTTTAGTTTCATTGATTTCAAGGTTGATCCTATATCACCAAAAGATAAAAATCCCCCACTTTTCATCATAGCTCAAATAAATCAAGCATGAATTTAAAGAGTTATGATTGATAATGGGGCCAATATCAATATTAGTTATTCACATGCTTTCCAATAGTTACAACTACTAGAAACCATTATTTCCCAATCCTTAATAATTTTTTGCACATTTAATGATACAATAGCATAGATAGTAGGAACATTCATCCTTCTCATTTTTGTAGGTTCTTTCACCCTCCATGACATCTTTTATGTAATATAGGGGAATTTCCAATATAATATTTTATTAGGACATTTATGGATTCATGTAATGTGATGTGTCCCCTCCACAGTCCATCAGTGCCTTACGTATGAACATGAAGTCTAGGAACACATCATCCCTACTGATCCTCATCCCTTCAAATCATGAAACTTCACTTTTTGACCAATCGATGTCATAATACCCTCACCTAACAAAATCCTATCTTCATCTTCTAATCAAGCCTAAACTAAAATAACTATTCTTGTTTCAAAACTATTAGTTTAGGATTCTATTGATTCTATGATGTAAAATATTTTATTGGGGGAATACGAGTTATTATACCTTAACACATTACCCTCTCTTAGGGAATATGGTCATCTTGACAAAAAACCCATGTATTCACCCAGCTTAGGTGAGCTCATCCCATTCAGACCACCTTTCTTACGTACTCACTTAATATATGGTGGAATCGATCAAGCTACCCTAGGGCCTAACAATCATACCCATATTAAACCCTTCACATCTAATTTCTCATTTCTCAATAAACCCCAATTCACACAAACCTACCTTTATCATTGTGACTGGAAAGGCTTTAGCATGGGTAGATATGAGTAAGGTCCACATGATGTTACATTAGGAGATTTCAAAAAACCACATGAAAATCATGGCTTAGGATTTGAAAAAGACTCCAAATATTCTCCCAAACCCATTCCTCTACCATTCTTGGAAGAAGAAGTGACATCTTCATCACCTGATACCTCTTCCTCTACTAGTGACACTGTATCCATCCCTCCTAACTTTTTTTTAAGTCAATATGATCTCCATAGAACCCATCAGATTTCATCACTTTGGAAAGACCTAAACCATCCCTTTAGCATATCCTAACTTTATAAGACCTAATATGCCAACTATCCTTTTTCTTCAGTGTCAAGATGATGAGTCAATCTTGACTCATTTGGGCGCTAAAAACTCTTATTTACATAATTCCCTTCCATATAAAACATCTATCATTTTAAATGAAGCCACTACTGATATTAATATTAGATGTTAGGAAGCCCCAAGAATTATTAAAATTAGCAAAGCCTTAAATCCTCAAGAAAACTAGGATTTTACTATTTTTTTATCAGATCATAGCGAGGCATTTACCTAGTCTTATAATGAAATGCCTGGTATTGACCCCACAATTGTTATCTATAATATCATCACCTTTATTGCTGCTAATTTGATAAAACAAAAGCTCCAAAAAATGCATCTTCATGTCGTACTCCTAGTAAAAGAGGAACTACAATGCCTTTTATTCGCTAACTTTATTCAACCCATTACTTATCCTTAGTGGATGTCTAACATCATTTTGGTCACTAATCATATAGGGTGACTTTGTATCTATACTAAATTTCATGATTTAAATCTTTCCTATCTAAAATATGATTTTCCTCTCCCTAATATTGACCAATTAGTAGACCTAATAGCTGGCCATGAAATGTTATCCCTTATAAATGGTTTTTATAGTTACAATCAAATACTTATTACACTAAGAGATTAACATAATACTACATTCATTACTCCTTGGGGGACCTTCTATTACCATTTTATGCCCTTTAGCCTAAAGAACACAAGAGACATCTATCAATGGGCCATGACTTACATATTTCATGACATAATCCACAAAATCATTGAATACTATGTAGATGACCTCTTTGGGAAGTCAAAATTTTATAAAGACCACCTATCCATACTTAAGGTTATTTTTGATTGTCTACTTCAATATTGTGTGCATCTAAATAAAAAAATGCATTTTTAGTGTCTTGATGGGTAAAATCCTAGGTTTTATTATTTCTATTCATGAAATAGAAGTCAATCCTACTAAAATAAAGGCTATTTTAGAAATGCCTCCTCCATCTAACCTTAAGCAACTACATAATTTATAGGGCAAGCTCCAGTCTATCCATCATTTTATCTCCCAACTTTTTGATCAATGTCAACTTTTCTACCATTTATTAAACAATGATAGTCAATTTGTGTGGGATCATAATTATTAAGAAGCCTTTAATGCACTCAAGAATTATCTTGTATCACCTCTAGTCCTCAGTCTAACTAAGGAAGGGAAACCTTTCTTTATTTATATCTCAGTTACAAATCATTCTCTAGGTTCTATGCTTGCTCATAGAGATGAGCACTATAAAGAACTAGATGTTTATTATATAAGGCATACCCTCATAGAATACAAAACACATTATCCACATGAAAAAAATATATGCCTAACATTTTTTCTTGTAGCTTCTAAGATTTTTGATTACCTATTTAACCACAAGATGTATGTAATTATGACTATCGACCCCCTTAAATTCATGCATTCTAAACCTTATCAAAATCAACAAATGGCCCAATAGATTATGATTCTAGCTGAGTTTGATCTAGAATTTCTCCATAAAAAATCTATTAAAGGTCAAATTATTGTTGATCAACTAGCCAAAGAACCTCTTAATAATAACTGACCAATAAATTATGAGTTTCTTGATGAATCTATCACCTCCACTTCCCAATTAGTCCCAAAATATCAAATGACTCTATTCTTTGATGGATCCAAATGTGAGCAAGGAGGTAGTGTAGGAATTATATTAATCCCCCCTCAAGGCATTATTATGCATTTATCTTTTAAATTAGACTTTGATTGCACCAATAACATGGTTGAATATGAGCATTGATCATAGGCCTCCAAATTTCCCTTGTATTAGGAGTTAGATCCCTTATTATCTATGGTAATTCTCAACTAGTGATCAATCAAATTACTGGTAAATATCAATGCAAGAATGATATCTTCTAAAGATATAAGACCTTGGTTGACTAGCTCTTATCCACTTTTTAACATTATACTATCCAAACTACTCCTAGATCAAATAAAAATTTCTCTGATACTATGGCATCTTTTGCCTCTTTTATCCCATCCTCATCATAGGAGTCCAAGCTATTTGTCCTTATCCATCAAGTTAACAAACCTTATTTCATGAGAATTGATCTTATATCTATTAATAATATCAAGGAAAACCTAGAGGAGACATGGTATGCATAAATATTTACTTATTTGTTTATAATACTATCTCCTCCCCATCCATCCAAAGGTGTCAGGTGTATATTTTAATAGAAAAATGCTCACTATACTATACTAGGGGGTGTTCTCTATAAGCATTTTTTTTATGGTATTATTCTTCATTGTCTCTAGAAACATGAATCTACCTTATCTATCTAATAAGTACATAATGGGTTATGTGGTGGACACTTTAGTGTCCACATAATCACTAAAAAAATATTACATCTAGGCTACTATTGGCCCACTCAAAATCAAGATTGTTGCACATATGTTAAGAAGTGTGTAAAATTTTAGTAACATGAAAACTTATCCCATGTCCCTAGTAAATTTTTATAGGAAATATGGGACTTATATCCATTCTCCTAATGGGGGATTGATTGTATAGGTCAAATCAATCTTAAGTCCTCTCATTGTCACAATTTCATCCTTACCACTATGAAATACTTCACCAAGTGAGTAGAAGCTATGTCGCTTATATTGACCAAGGAAGAAAATATTGTGGATTTTATCCACCATAACATTATATATCATTTTGTAATAGCATATAAAATAATAATAGATTATGGAAAATCTTTTAATAATAAGAAAGTCCAAGCACTATGTGAGTCATTTAAAATCAAATTAAGTTTTTCCTCACCTTACTATCCACAAGCCAATGGTCAAGTAGAATAATATAATAAAACCCTCATCAAAATACTAACCAAAGTTGTCAATGAAGATAGGAAAGATTCACATATTCACATCCCTTTTACCTTATGGGCATATCAAACTAGTATTTGAACCCCTCTAGGTACTACTCCTTTTTTCTTAGTTTATGGTATGGAAGATGTACTTCCTATAGAATCCCAAATTCCCTCTCTTCATGTCTCTCTTAAAGACATTATTTTTGATGAGGATTTTCATCAAGAGCATTTATCCCAACTTGAACTCTTAGATGAGCATCGTGTGACAGCCCTTGATCACCTTTATATATATCAAGAATGACTAAAATGAGCATATAATTAACATAGAAGAGAATGAGAATTTAATATTGAATACCTTATACTTAAATAAAATAAACATGTCACTATTATGGAATTAAGTAAAATGGGTAAATTTTTTCCTAATTGGCTTGGACCATACATCATAGCCCATAAATACAGATCTAGAGCATATTGTTTGGCCTCTCTTAATGGTAAACTAGAATGAGAACCTCTTAATGCATTGTATTTATGACATTTCTATATTTAATATATATTGGCTCATTTTGGTTATTTTATCTCAAATACTATCATATCCCTTTACCCCAAAATAACAAATAATTATATGACCATTATGTGGTTATCTACTAGTGACTATACCCTCCACCTTGAATATGTATACCCCATCTCTATACATATAATTATCTCATGGATTAGTTTAACCTATAATGGGAGAAACCCCAAATCATTATTTTCCTTATTTCTTTAGGACCATTAATTTCTCAAGATAAAACCATCATCTCTTGTCTTGAATTCATGGAAACTATCCTAAGGTATCTTTTATGCCAAACCTTGCATTATTATCTATGGGATCCAAAATCAAGTAAGCAATGAAAATAAAAAGTATTAAAATGGGCTAAATAAATATACTAATCCCTTGAAATATATATATATATATATATATATATAATAAAATATAGCAATAAATAATAGATTGATCCCTTAAAGGACAGTTGTGCAAAAATGTCAAAATGTAGACTACTCCCTTGAAGGATGCCTACCAAGTAGAAAACTTCCCACATTGATCAGTTTTCAAAATTATGTTGCTTAAAATCCCTCACAAATCAATAAATGTAGTAAAATAAATTGTCAAAAGCAATATCCCATGAAAGCTTCCCACATTGATCAACTTTCTAATTGTAGGCTTCCTATATTGATTAGTCTACCCATTGGCATAAAAGTGATTTCTAAAAGATAAATCTTGATTTTGAAATATGAGGTGAAGAATGTTATCACTTGGAAAAAATCCATCCCCCATCCTACCAACAAGTATATCATCCTTGCCTAAGGTTAACTCTCTAGCTAACCAGGGTTGAGTCAATATCTTTTATCATGTAGCTAAGGATGCATAGGCCATGCATATGAGAGGTTATCTTGTGGTTATGGTCCAAGTTAATGATGTGTAAATCCATAATATATAAACACTAAAATACATAAATCCATCACAATAAATCATTAAAAGCTATTTATAATCCATAATCATCATTAAGCATAAATCCAAAATCCATAATTTATTCACATTCAATCATCTAAAACAATAAACTTCTATAAGGAAAATAATGATCTATATCAAAAATTAGAATATCCATAGCCATAATCCATTAATAAAAATTCATCTCATGATATAACATGTAAAATCTATAATTCATCCATAGCATACATGATAGAAATAATCAAAATTAAAAAACATAAACATCTAAATCTACATTCCATAGCCATCAATAAATCCATAAACAAATACACATGATCCATCCATAAATATAAAATGTTTGTATATATATCAAAGGCATATACAAATGTCATAACATGAATACAATAGGGCTCTCATCCCATATAGTATAATCTACTCAGTCAAATCAATCCTACTGAGGTGAATGTTATCACCTCTCCCATCATCCCCTCCTTAACTCATCACATTCCCTCTACTAGTAGACCCCACAGGAGTCCTTTGTGATTTACTATGGCTAGCCACATATGAAGTAAACTGAGCCACATCTAGTAATAACCTCTATACAATCCTCACATAATAAGACATCTCTATAAGTAAATCCTTATACCTCTAGAGTGGTACCATATTTGGAAGTATAGTGCTAGATCTTACCATGTCAGGAGTGGGTCTCTCTAACAATGTAGACCTCATTTATTCTAGCTCTACTTTGTATCTATCTTTTTGTTGTATGGCCCAGTCATGTTGACCTTTCATGCTCTTTATATCACTCTATAATGTGGTAATCTAATCCTATAATGTAACATGGGCTACTCATGCCTCCTATAGCTCGACCCTCAAACTATCCCTATTTGTAATAACTAAATTCATATCCATAAGATTATATGTATGGGAATCCTATAGTGGTACATCCTCCATGTGTGCATCACGGGCCTCTTAATCCTCTATGTGTGCATCTGGGACCTCTTGATCCACCTCCTGCTTAGTCTCACTCACCTCCTCAATAACCACCCCATGTCATGGTTTGACTTCTCTCTCATGTCTCCTCACTATCTTAGTTATAAACAACACTACATAATCATCAGTATACCTAATGTCATCTAGGTCACTTATCACAAGCTCCTTTTGTGGCCCCATCAAAATCACTATAGTGTTAGGTACCAACCAATCCAGCTTTATATCCTCCCACCTATACAAGCATGGGGCTAATGGAACATCCTATAGAAATCCAAACTAATGATGGACCCTGTCAAAATAAAATATATTGAGGTGCTCTAACTATCATCCCTATACCCATATCTCTCAAGAAATATCACCCATCTCTATCACTGAACTCGGCCACATTAGGAAGTCTACATAATGTCTCTAAATAACATATCTTATCTGTAAGTTGATGAACACCTATCTATATTACGCTATATCTCAAACCACCCTATCTATATGTGGAATAATAAGGTCTTCCTTTCACTGAAGAAAGCCTACACTATATACCATCTCTCCAAATCTAGTCCACATGGTCCCTATGAGGAAAATCACATGGATGTGCTCATACACCTAACAATGTAATATATATGTGATGTCTAGACCTAATCGATGTATAGCATGCCAGCTCCACAACTCCCTGTATATCTATCCCAATAGTGTGGGCACCCAAGTAAAACCTATTAGTAACTCCACCATGTCTATTATAACACTAGTAAAAATCCATGGTAGATGCCCTCCCCTAGAATCAGGTAGTACATAGTATGTTAGTATCAACATCATCATAGTCAACACTAGTCTCTCCATAGGATCTTGGTCATATAATGGTTGGAAGGAGAACCCCCCATCAAACAATCTAATGTTGTTCTAGCACTGATACTCACCCTACTTCATCCATAGTGTATATAGGAGCACCTATAATTGATAATCAAGAGAATATGATGGATGTCCTCTATAGTTGTCATCATCTCACCTATCAATAACCAAAAAGTGTTGGTGGTATAATCCCATTGCTCTAACAATGCCACTATCATATCAATATCCTGATGGAAATGATGATAATGGTGAATCCATCCAAATCTAACTACCTCTATATGAGCCCAGTCTTCATTGATCATAAACTCTAGTAATTGTGCCAATAGTAGAGGGACCTTATTACTCATCATTTTTAGCTCTCATTCTTGTCAAAAACATCTTTTTAGTAAATCAAAAGCCTAAGTTTTTTCTTTCTATTTATCCTCTCAGGATCAATGCTAATTTGACATCGATCAACAATCATCCTTATAAATCATGGTTGATCCATTCAATCATGTGTTGATCCTCATAGATTGACATCAATTCCCTTAAACCAATTTTTTTTCTTAGGCCATACATTCCTAAAATATAAAAAATAATGAAAAATCTACCTACCCTCCCTTTGTCCCCATAATTTTCCTAAAAAACCAAATTTATTATGCCAAATTAAAAATCAAAATAAATAAATAAATTACAAAATTTATAAAAAAAATACATAACACATACCTCATACTTTAGTCATCATCATCGTCATCATCCACTCCCTCTGACCTCCATCATCTCTCATGTTTTCTTGCAAGGTTGTTACATGTCAACTTTTGCTCTTAGATTATTTTTCACGTCGATCACTAAATGAGCCTTATGTCATGCCAAATGCATATCTATAGCCTTTCTTATGATTGATGTTGATCACCTTAATTTATGTTGATCCTATAATTTAACATCAATCCATTACAAATCAATGTTGATTGTCTTGGCTTATTAATTTTTTTTGTACTTATAGACCATTTCACATGTTTATAGTTTTGCTTCCAAGCCCCATCTTATTGCCTTTGATTCAGTTATCTCATTTTTATCTCCTATTACACTTTAGATTTGAGGATTTTTACCCCCTTGATTAGTTCCCTAATCTCCTTAAATGTGTACCCCTTTTTTTGTCATCTTCCCATTGTAAGATTCTGAGGTTATATTTTATCTTGTGACCATTTGTCTATACGTAATGCATATACCATACACACATCAGATGTTATGGTCCACTATTCCTATCTTTTATTCTCTTGACAGCCTTTACTTTCACCCACCTTTTTTAGCTATGGAATTTTTTTACTTAATTTGGTCTTTGGGGCATTACCGCCTGCATTAATTTTTATCTCGTTAAGTGTAATTTTGGAGCTTCCTTGCACTATCCACACTTTAGATTATCTTTTTCTATCACCCATTTGTCTATTTCCACTCACCCCATTGTGCTTTTACCTTTCATATTTTTTAAAACTCATCATTGATTTCATCTCACTTCTCAGTGCCCAGTTTGAGGGGGAATACCTTCTCATAATAAAATTAGGGCATTAGACATCTTATAGTTTTTGTCTCATGGCCCTCTATTACATACCACTCCACAAAAAGGGGAAACTATAGATTATAGTTTTATACACCCTTGTGTATTAAATTGGTGTGTCATCATATTATTATGTTATTTCTAACATAATTCCCCCCATTAATAATTATTTAAAATAATTACATTCACCTCACCCATTTACCTTTACCACATAGGTTAATTAGACTTAATTACCATAATTAAATAGTAATTAACCCCTTTTTTACCATTTATAACCATAAAATATTAAAAATAAATAAAAATAAAACCCATATAACCTCTTAACAATCCTTATAACAACTTACCCTCATCAAAAACCCATGCAAATAACTGAGTGTTATATCCACTAAGTTTGGCACGTAATTCGAAATAGCCTAAGCCAAATTTTAACCAAATTAGGCTATTCAATTTTGATCCTCCATGATCAATGCTAGTTATCTTGGATTGACATCGATCTATATATACACAAAAAACCTTAATGGCTCAGATTGAATGGTGACTGTGCTTTTGGACTTTAAAACTCTATTGAAATCTCATTGCAACCTACATACGAATGTTGTCAACAACTTGATATCTTGTGGAACATCTATTTGAGAGATTATCAAAATATTTTTGAAGGTTATTTAACTCATCATACCAAGTTTGTTTTCAGACATAAAGGTTAGTATTACACTTTAATTTATTCACATTTCAAATCTACAGTCTTCTGTGTCTATCCATCATTGTTTTACATTCAATTTTTATTATTTTATCAATAATATAAGTCGTTATTATAGTATATTTTTAAAGTTTATAATTTTAAATAGAATCAACATCGATCCATCTAAATTGATGTCGATCTTGTAGGATCATCATTGATCCATGCTAAACTTTCAAAACATTCTTGCAATTTGTTTTCATAACATTTTCAGTCTTAAAAACCTATCAAAACTCATATTATATTTTCTAAAAATCTATATTTTATTTTAAGATGACTTTACCTAGATTAACACATGATTTTTTAGCATATTTGATCTTTCCATTGCTCAACAACAATTTTTCATTGATCAAAGTGATATTTCATTCAAATTAGGTCTTTTTATTGTGGTTTTCACACATAATTAGAAAATCATTAATGAATAATTAGCTGTAACTCAAGGAGACGTTGATATTGCTATTTAATTTTGGGACAATTAATTTGATCATATTAATATTTTTATATATTAGATATCTTTTGAATTATCTATTTATATCTAATCCATATATATCTTTGTAATTTCATGTTTATTTATAAACTTGAATGTTAAACACGGGCTGACATCCATCTAGGGTAGTTCATGGAATGTTAAACATGGTTTAAATTAAACACATTTTCCACTACCAAGCTCCTTAATAAAACACTCATAGGTGATGTCTTAGATTGGTAAAACCAACTTAGACCTCAATCCATTACTATTTTGGAAGATTTAGTGAATGCTTTAGTTCAATAATTTCAAACTAGTGATCCTCCTAAAAACACTTTGGTCCATTTCATCAATTGCAAGAAAATTGAAAATGAAACCACCCAAGAATTTTTTAAATGATTGGAGAATTTATCAAATAAATGTGAGCAAAACATGGCCAATGATGATAATCTGTTTCATCTCTTTACAAATGCTCTTTATCCCAAATTACAATATTGAGTTCAAACCCTTTCCCCATGCACTTTGGAAGAAGCTATTGATCAAGCTAAATGATAAGATTTACTTATGTATCAATTCAAGCCACCCCAACCTTTTATTTGTTCTCATATATTACTTAAAACCAAAAATTGCAATGTTACCAATGATGGTGTTTTTGATTCATATGATACCATTCACCATGTTCAAGATGTTGTTCCTACCCCTTCTTCAAAACCAAATTCCTCTTCTCAATAATTTACTAATCCTCATTTCTCAACAAATAACATTAATTTTCATAAACCTCTTTCCTTAGCTGAATTGCTTAAACATCTATGTATGCCTCTTCCTTGTGAAATTGACCCTACTCATCCTATGAAAACCTAGAATGATCTTGGTAAGTTTTGTTGGTTTCATGCTAGTTGTGGTCATTCTCATGAGATCTATAGACAACTTCATAATATAGTTATGTACTTTATTATTGGACCTAATTTTGACTATGATTCTATCACATGCCAATACCAACAATCTTATGAACATGTGTTCAAAGAATACAAAACTCATGATAAAGCTCAAGCCTTGAATCAAGAAAATGCTCATTTAGCTATTTATAAGGATCCTTTAGCTAATCATCAACCAATTTAATAAAACCAAGGAAATCCCATATCTTCCACCAATGATGTATAAAGTCTTGTATAACCAATTTCCAAAGAAAATGTGGTTAACATTACTAATATGTAAAGAGTAGTGGCTTTCATTGATTCTCAACCTATCTACACTCTGTCTCTTTCTCAAACATACTATGTTATCCAAGATTCTTCTCCAATTCATTTAAAGAGTTGGGGAAAGAAGATATTATAACGTTTGATGAAGATCCAACTTATGATTCTCCTTTGGATAACACATCCCATGCTATTTATACCACTCTTCCATCATATTCTCCTTCCAATGTTAATCAACCTTATGTTAACATCTCTTCTACTCCTTAAGATCAAGTTGAACCTATTATTTCATCATCTCAACATGATTTATAACCTTTTTCTAAATAGTATCATTATTATCAACACAAATTTCAATGATTTTTAGCTCTTCCCTTCGAAGACCTCCTTAACCATTATGCACCTATATCTAAAAATCTTCTCATGGGTTATGATGAGTGGGATCCCATCATAGAGCTCACTAATCTCCCTTCTCAAATTCCATTTCTTAAACTCATGAGGACATCTCCCCATCATCAAAACCATCTTATGTAACTATTATTTGAGATGAATGTCATTCATCCTCCCTTAGCGGGATGAGAGCAAGCCTTATCTAGTTATAAGGATATTATCTTGAAAAAATGTGAAGAGATGTCCATAAATTTTTATGAAACTATCGAGACTTTTTTTTCATTAAAATATTCCATCACATCTATGATTATTGATGAGATTCTACTTTATGAATATGATCTTCCCCTATTTATTAGCATCCAAATTTGTGATATCCAAGTTAAATGTGCTTTGAATGATGAAGTTTCTAGCACTTGTGTTACTTTTCTTGATTTCATTAAAACCCTTGGATATTCCAAATGTAATTTTAAGTCCACACGTAGAACCTACTAAGGATATGATAGTTGGAAAATACCTCCTCTTGGGTGTGTGTGGCTTCCCATTATTTTCCCACCTATCACCATTCATTTGAAGGTGACAATATTTAACTTTCCTCTTTCTTATAACGTATTGTTTGGTAGGCCATGGACTCATATTATGTGAGCTATCACCTCTTCCACCTACCAATGCATTAAACTACCTCATAATGGAGATATTTATAGGGTTCAAAGAGATACTAACCCTTAGAATTTTAAATAACTCTAAGATCATGGTGTCTTTAAGATTCCTACTTTTGAGCCTTTACCTAACATTCCATTTCATAAGTCACAACATTTATGTTTCCCTGTCAACTCAATCAGAGGATATAATGGGCATCCTAAGATTATTGGTAATATTCCTCCCAACCTTTTTATATTTTGATGATGATGAGCCTGATGAGATTAATCTCAAGATCAAAAATTTTGATCTCACGCCTCATCTCATCTCGTAACTTCGTTCTTCCTTATGATGACATTCCTATAGTCTTATCCAAGACTCATCATTCTATTCACCATGATTTTTTTGATGAAAAAGTTATTTCAACTTATTCCATCAATCTTCATTCACCTAATTATGATGATGGCTATTCTTTAGATGATCCTTTAGTAGGCAGTCTTGTCCAAGCCCATGATGCCAAGATTGTGAATTAGTGTTCTTCTTTACTTGAGTCTTTTTGTGCATCCTCTTGTGTTCTAAACTTTTTAGTTCCTGATTCTTATATTTTTCTTATTTATTATAGATTAGAGATGGTATTGACACCTTTAGTTTCTAAGGATCCTCATAGGATTATGCTCATGGATCATGTTATGATTGGCCCTTACTATTTTACTAGGTTCCCTAATTCTCATCATTGGTTTACTCTTGAGGTTAGTGTTACCCTTATTAGAACTTCTATTGACCCTAATCCTCTGATAGTGAAACCTATGTTAGAATATATTATTATTGCTTCTTTCACTATTGGTGAGCCTACTCTTACTTTTTTCACTAGTTCTATTCCTATTAAGACTAGTTATATTCCTTGTCCATCATCACCTCCTCTTGGTGATAATTTTATTCCTTTGCATAAGATGGATAATTTTCCTACCAAATGGAGTGATGAGTTATCTCCCTCTTATTCCACACTTGTTATACCTTACCCCATGAGTTTTCCTCCTAAACACACTCACAAGTGTATTTATTGCTTTCATGAGATAAATACTCATTCTTCTAGCATTATCGTAAGTTATGATAATATATTAATACCTTGAATCCTTCTTCCCCATCCATAAACACTACCATACCTCCTCCCAATATTCTTCCTAAATATATACCTAAATATGGTGAGAGATATAGTATATAACACTAATATGGCAAATATCATATTGATCATTGTCATATCCTTCAGTATCATCTTAAGAATCATTTTATAGATATCCTTAGATAATATACTATTCCTCCATTAGGTTATTCTCGTCAGAAGGTTCACCCTTCTTCTCCCATATTTTCACTTCCTGTCATCCCTTCTATGCCTCATCTTGTGGTTCCTTCTCCACCCATGGGCCCTCCTTCACCCATGGATCCTTCTCCATCGGTGATTCCTCCTTATCCAATAGATCCCATTCCCACACATTCTTTTGATCATCCTTTCCCTAATTTCCCTCCTCAACATGATCCAATGAGTATTCCTAATTATTTATTTGAGGAGATTAGAAGAGAAGTATTTTCCTAGTATTCAACAAAGATCAATGACATAATAGCAATAGTTCATATCCATATTCATAAAGATTTATCTGATGTCTTGGATAATGTGTGTGGATAGATTTACCAACACTTATGAGCACATGCATGGTAATTATATATTTATATTTGGATTGGATGTGTGCTCTATCTTTATTTCTTTTCTATATCTGTTTATATCATTTGACACTATGTCAAATTATTGCTTATCTTATATCATTATCTTCTTTATTGTACTATATTTATTGTTAATTTTATATTCTATCTTTTTTTCATATGTTTGTTCTTCTTTATCATTGCTTTATATTTATCTTATCTTCTTGTTACATCCCTTGGATATTTATTTTATGAGTTACTTTGTAAGACCATAGATAGGACCCGATATATCCTCATAAAATAATCATATTTAGCTTGTTATTATATTTTATATTCATGATTGTTTGTGTTCTTATCATTACTTTTCACAAAAAATTGTCATGATGACTTGGTTTTATTTACCCTAATCCCTTTAGTTATTGTCTCCTTTTACCATGTGGTTGGTTAGAAAATAGTCTTTCTCATTACTATTTCCTCTTACTAGCCCACCTATGGATCTCCCTTTTCCTTTCTTCCTTTTTTCTAAAAACTAAGCATATGCATGGTTGAGATTTGAGATCACATATTTGTTCATTATCAAGCCTAAGTATCCTAGTTAGTCTTTTGTCTTTGGTTACTTAGCTTCCTTTAGCATTAGCCTACAGCCCATTCATGTGTATCACTATCTCTCTCATTCTTGGTCATTCCAAATCTATATGGAGGAGGAATCTAAAAAAAAAAAAACCTACAAAAGAAACTTAAAATCCAAATCATTTAAACAAAATTCAATGATATCAAAGGGAAAAAATATGCAATATTTTTAAAAGTCAAATGACACTAAAATATGTGACTCAAGTAAATCTCATGTCTCTAATTTAAGCTAAAACTCCACATTTGTCTTCACATAGATCCAAATTCCTTTGGGGTGTAGTAGGCCAATAGATTGGAATTGGGGAATTCAAAAAAATCTTCTAGTGTAAGTACCCAATCTTCATAATAGATAGATGGATTTGTAAGGGGTCTTGAGGAGTGGGGAACACATCATGGGGAGGTATGTCAATTTTAATTTTTCATTATACCAATCTACCTTTATGAGCTAATCTTAGTATCACACATATCTACCTACAAATTTTTGTGTTTATAGGGAATAAGTTTCCTTTGTACATAGATGACCACTAGTCACTTAGTGTTTTCTCATGTTCTTAGTATGCCTCTTATCTCCTAAGGTCATCTATTAATATTCATAAGTATTTTATATTTACACTCCTTTTTTCATTCCCTTTCCTCATATTTCCTCTTGATAAATTTTGTCTTGCTTTATGATCATACCCCTTGGGTTTTTATTTTGTGTGTTGCAGCATAAGACCAAAAAGTTCTTCACAAAATTACCATCCCTTTTGTTTTTGAATATAATAATATTATTATTATTATTATTATTATTATTATTATTATTATTATTTATAATTTTGTTTTGGCATCCTTTTGGGATTTTCATTTAAGAGTGTTTTATCCTATTACCCTTATTCCCTGTGTACTTAGTTATTCATGCTTATTCCACCCCATGTGGTGTTCCCTTTGTTGATTTTTAGTGTAAGACTATGAATAGGACCTAACCCTCCTCAAAAAAAATTCCAACAATAAATTCACCATAGAATTACATGTGTCAAGTTTGAGATATGATTTTATAGATTATGAAGTTACATGTCATTTGACATGCTTCCTAGATTAAACTAGTATGTTTTATGCTTGCTTAATTTTTATTTCACCTCTTATTTTATTATTTTTCAAGTGCATGTAATTTAAAACATTTATTTAATTTTTTCATACTTCTTAGCTTGAATTAGTGTGATAAATTTAAGACCAAAATTTCATTAAATTTTCATTTGTTTTTCTTACCTTGTGTGACCTTTTGCATACCTTCCATTTTATTACTTTGTTTTTGATACTTCCCAACATGATATAGTATTATTTTACTTGTTTTAATTTGGTGAAACAATCTTTCATCTTTGTTTTGAAAATAAATCCCCTTTTACCATCTTGTTTTTCATTTCTTGGTTTTTTATACTTATTCATTTTTCATGTTATTACACATTTCCCAGCTTGAATTAGTGTGTAGTGCATTTTTGATTAATTATATTTTTCCAATTCTTTTTGCATATTTATTTTTAACCATATATATGTTTCTCATAATGCTATAAAAAAACCACATCTCATATATTTCCTATATCATATACAAAAAAACTAAAAACATGTGATAGAAAGAAATATATCCAAAGCATCGACATACACAACTAGTAAAATGATAATAATATATCCATAGTGACAATATACACAATAACATCAGTAAGCTAAAATGATATATCATATATATCTCTCAATATTTTGATACAACATATACAACCATAAGCAATGCTCCAGCTCTAGGGTTAGGTTCCATCCTATCTATCTCATGGCCTAGCCATGTTGCCTACTGAGGTGTTAGTCTAACTCATCCAAATGGTACATTATAACAAGGAAATCTAAGATCTTAATCCCTCTACATATCCTTATAGATGTGTTATTTACATCTATGCCTATTACAACATGTGCCTATGTTAGCTGGGTCTACATCCTAATATATGCTTACATCATTTATGTTATTATCTCCAGATGTGTAACTCTCTCATCATCTAGGGCCTATTAGGCCTACCCCTTTCCTACACCCATTTCTACTAGTGGATATGACCTCTCTCTTTACATCTTTATCTATCTCATAACCTATTCCACTAGTTTAAAATAGCTCACCTGAGCTAGGATAGATGGTACACTTAGATCCTCTAGTGTCATGGGGCCATATAGATATAGAGTCTCATTTAGATGTCATGGAGTGATACCCTAACTAGGGACACCACATATCTCCTCCTCATAGTTAGGTAAACTTTCAAAAACACACTAGAAGAATATTAGATCATTATCATCTATCATAATATCAATATATCTATCTTTCAATTAAAATATTAAGTAATAAATTAATTATATGTTTCTTACCTATTTGTGTCTTGACTACTAAAGTCCCACCATCCATGTGACCAACTAACACATTCTCCCCATTTTCATGACCTCCTAATACATCCTCTAGAGGTCACCTCAGCTTGAACTTAGCTGCCATGGTTGATGTTCATCTCAACCTCTGCTTGAGTGGACTCTCACTCATATGTGTCTCCTCTAGCTCCTCTACTGACTCACCAAGGATGATGATGGTCTCTACTTTCTCCTCTTACCTTCATCAATACTATGTCCTTGGTAGCCATAGCTCATCTCTTTATGGAGTTGGTAGTGGTACATCTGGTATCACTACCTCCACCTCCTCCTCTTTCTCTACCCCTCATCATTTTAGAGTAGTCCATGGTTACTTTCAGTGTGGTTATAGTGCCATCCTCACTATCAATGATCTGAATCCCCTCTTCACTCATGGCTCACTCAAATTCTGAGTTCACTACTCAGGCATGAATATTGGTATCATTAGATGAGATAGACCCATATGTCCTAGTACCCATGCCACCATATTTAGCTCTCTCCACCATGTATAGTTTCTTATCACCTCTTTCCTCTCTAAAATTGGTCCAACTATATGACAACTCTCCCAAGTAGTCATTAGATACTCATATGGTCACCATACTATGTTGAGACATCTCATCATCTATAGTGTTAGCATGTGGGGCATGACCTACACTACCTATTCCTCTCTCCATATCCTCACTTGAGGTGACCTATCATCAACTAAATGGGGCAACTCAACCACTCAATACATAGTAAATATCTCATATATCCATGTTGTTAGTAGTATAATCAATCCCATAGTCTTCTACCCTCTAACCAACATCTCAAATAGATCATGCATGAGCTGGACCCATATGAAAAGGCCTATATTATATAACACCCCCTCTTATAACGTCATCCTACTCAAGGCCACCATGTATAGTGGTACCTTTCCATCCAAATTGTGATAGATCACTTGTTGTATCACAATGCCTACCACCACCTTCTAGAGATCTTAAATCTATGATATATAGACATCATCCATGCTCACTCTCCATTATGGTAATATCATTTTTAAGCCTATATCCCACATGGATAAGGCTTTCTTCTCCACTCCACTATCTAGTATCCCTATGGTCACTAGTGCTCCTAACATAGGTAGCCCAAGGAAGGCATGGACATACTTTAGTGTGATAGACACCTCTATCACATCCCCATCCACCTCCCATCTAAAGGTGTTAGTCAATCATTCCCAACACCCAAAGAACATGATTAATAGGTCTATGCTTAGGGGTATCCTACACATATCTACTATACCTCCTAGATCTATGGATATCATTCTAGCCCTATTTCCCTATGTTAATCTCTCCAACAATTTTGGTAACTAAGAAACATCCAACAATCTCTAGAACCATTATCATCTTTGCAATCAAGAAAAAACAAAGGATGTATTAGTTCCTCCATGTCATGTATAATAAAAATATATTCTTTATACATTCTATTTTAATAATAGACAAGTATAATTTATTCATTTATTATCTATTTTAGCCTATTTTGGTCCCCCTTTCCCTTATTTGGTCATTTTGGATCATTCTAACTCCCTTTCAACTTTTGACATGATTTTTCATGCTTTCTCTAGTTCCTTGGTCAACCTAGTTTGACCAAAAATTTTCCTATTTTTATCTTATTTTTCTCCACATATCTTATTTTCCTTCTTATTCTTTTTTCTCTTGTGCTAAGTTTATATTTTGGCCCTTATATACTAACTGGATACCTTGCATTAGGTTTTTGGTTCCAAAATGTGCTAGGTTGACCTATACCCTCTAGGTTAATCACATGGATTTCATCTTGATTTTCTCTACTAGGTCAACGTAGTCGACCTAGTAGGTTTTAGTGTGCTGACCTAACACATTTTGCCAAAAACTTGCCTTTTTTTAATTTTTACCTAATTACTTCCAACCAATTTCTTGTATTCCTATTTCCCTCCCTTAGAATCTAATTTTGTTCATTTTTACCATATATAAATGTTTAAAATTAAATTCTATCAAAATTCACTTAATTTATTTCAAATTTCAAAATCTGGTTTGAGATTCTTATATGCATACATGTAGTACACTCACTCTCACTCCTAGAGCTCCCTCTCATCTATCATGTCATTCCCTCACCATTCTAGATTTTTTTCTCTCCTAAGCTCTTTTTCTCTTCTCTTATGATGTAAACTAACAAAATGAATTCTCTTTTTCATATTTAAAACTACTTTTTAGCAACTCAAATTCTTTATTTATTTTCCTTTAGATTCCTTCTTTTTTTCATATCTTTGTTTCTATTCATCCATTTTGAAAACCATAAAATGTGTTAGATTCATGATGGCATAGATATTATTTTTCAATATTATATGCCTATCTTCCAAAAATTTCAATTTTTGGCTATTTTTGCCCTAACTTCTACAGGTTCATCTAGTGTGCTTTATATTAGACACCTTCACTTTATTTCAATCCTCTTCTTCGACACTAAGGTAAGTTAAAGGTATGTGTTTTTCAATTATATCCTTTCATTTCTATTATTTTCTTCTTACTTCACTTTACTTAGCATCAATGTTATGTGTCATCATGTTCTATCCTGAAGCACCATCCCATGTTATAGTTACATGACATGTGATGAACTTCGGCTGGGACCTATGTATACATATAATATTTTCACACTTTTATTGATTATTGACACTTCATATTTTGAAGAAACCTATCGAGTATCAATCTCTTTGAGTGCATGCCTTAAGGGGTGCATCGAAAAATGGGTGGGTAGACCTTTGGTGCTTCATAATATTTTTGTTCCTTTTACCACTTGTTATCTACACTCTTGCCTCCTAAAACCTTGAACCCTAGTCTTATTTTTATCTTTCCTATCTATTACCACAATTTTTAATGTCTTATCCATCACTTATTAAATTATTTCTATTTTGACCTATTCATTAAGCTAGGTTGACATGGTCGACCTAGCTTATTTTGGGGATACTTTGCTTTTCCTTATTGCCTTCGATCCCAACTGACCTAGCACAAACTTTAGGCATTAGTCTGATAATGTGCTAGGTTGACCTGGTTGACCTAGTATAGCTAACATATATGAGATTCTTTATGGTGAGATACTACTATATATACAAGTTAATTCCTTACCATTTCATAAGAGAGTTGAATTAAGTGAATAAGTGCAGATGAACATATGCTTATTAACCATTTTACTTGAAGAATAAATCTTTAGGGTTCAATAAATTATTTTAGAGCTCTGATCTTATCTTGTGGATAAGCCTTTTAGATGCTTAGGTAGGTCATGTAGCCTAGAGTTTATTTATCTTGGTTGTCCTTACAAACCACAACAATCTCTTATGAAGCACCATTGGCGAAGGGAGAGGTTGAGACTTGGCAAGTTCATCTTCAAAGGTAAGTATTCCTAACTTTATTTCTCCTTTGTAAGAGTAGATAGATAAAGCAATATGTATTCTTATATTTCATGTATTAGGATTTTATATACATTTACATGAGTATATGTCTCTTATACATGTTTAGGTTAGTTGTTATTTACTTGTTTTTCTCTAACCGTAACTTTGTTTCACAAGCTTTAGTGAGCACTAGATTAGTTTACTTTTCTTGTTATTAGACTAGTTTAATTTCTTATTTATTATCATAAGTGAATATAAAAACCATATGAGTATTTTAGGGTTGTTATACGATTGTGTTATAATATAGTATTTGGAACCCTACCTAGCATGATGTGTTGTGATAGATGATACAAGTGATCCCCTAACAGGTCTAGTAGATCCTCATATTGGTCATGCTCCTATTTAACAAGTGTGTACCCCAATTAGAAGTGTAAGTGTGATCTATCTTATCTAATATAGGATTGATTAATATACATCATTAAATTATGATTGCATACACATTCTAACCCTCATTCTCTCCACAATCCACACACACAATCCTCTCTCAAATCTCTCCCAAATATCTCGCTTACAAGTCTATCTTCAAGCCTAGAAACCATCATCTTTGTTTTCACTATTTATAGAGTAATCATGATCAAAACCATTTTATTCGGACATTAGGCATGTCTTATCCCTTAGGTAATCTACCATATGAAGACACAACTCAATACCATCCACATAAATCAATTATATCACCCATGGGTCATCCTTAAGGAATTACACTTTTCAATTAGGCCTTTATAGCCCTTATAGGTCTCATGAAGACCCATTCACCCATTTATCACATTTATAAACAAAAAAGAACATAATACCACTTCTAAATGTATATATCCAAACTACATAAGTTCTTAGTCATTCTCAAATAATCATAGTCAACACTGCTCACCTCTGTGTATGCTCAATCAACTAAAAAACTAACCTTGTACATAGGAACATCATGAAATAACACATAGTTAACTTGTTAAGCATTTTAAATACTAAATATAGATTAATCACAACTCCATAATCCACATAAAAAATCATTATAGAGTCTAAAACAATCAACAATATCAAATTCATTAATAGATATCGAAATAATACCAAAACAAGCTCGAACAATCTTATTGGGTCACTTAAAGTCCATGCACGAACACATATTCAACTTTGAACCTTAATATGATTAACTATAAAAAAATTTAGATATTAAAATTAGGTTAATTAGATTCACTATGGATTCCTCTTCATATTTTATTCTTATATCATGAGCAAATTCTTTCTAGATCAAAAGATATGGTCCAAAAACCTCAAACTAGTTTTTCCCTTGTAAAATTCAAATATTTAAATGTCAATGGTCATAGTTAAAAATCTAACACTATACTCACATCTTGTGTCCTATCAGATTTAGATAAATCTTTCATCATTGATTTTCTTTGAACTTTAATTCATAGTTTCCAATTCTCAAATGTTAAACCTTACTCACTTTGACCTCATCTAGTGTAATCTTGTAATGTTGACTTATCATACATTATTGATCTATGTAGATTAACCATGTATTTAAGTAAAAAAACTCACCATTAAATAAATTAGTATGGGCACCCATTAATAATTATATCCTTATCCTATACCTTTTATTATATTTTAAACATCATGCACTTCTTTCCATCTCGCTCAACATGCACCGTTATATCATTCTTGTAAGATTGCCTGTGTACCGTTGGATTTCCATTTGGTCCCAATCAATGACTTTGTTAACCAATGAACACTTTGACCTCTTTGAATTTATACAAAACATATATATTCACTATAAAAAATCCCATGATCCATTGGATATCCATTTTTTCCTAGTCTTTAACACTTGTAAAATTGACTAAGTATGGGGACCATTGTTTATCTACCTAAAAGGCCAACTTTGTATAGTCATAACTTTTACCTCACTCACTCGCATGTTCTAAAATTTTTACCATATTATATAATCACATAGGATAATAAAACCATGTGATAAAATATTTATAAAACCCTCACACATGTGAGATATATCATCATTAAAATTCCTTCTCAAAATATTCTGTCATAGAGCTAACTATGCTTAAAACTCGTTTGGGAGGCCAACTTTGAACACGCATATATTTTGACACACTTGAATATATGATATAAAAAATAGAAATAATAAATTAGGAATAAAAATAAATAAAACCATATGATCATCTTCTCTTGAAACATCCACATGTGTGAGATATTCCATCATCAGAATGCCTACTCGACTCTTTCTTGCCTCATCATAAAATTGGCTAAGTATGGGAAAACACTGTCAAAGTGCCTGGGAGCCCAAATTTTCACCCAAATATATTAAAATATGATTAATCACATGAATTGAGATATAAAACATAATAAATAAAAAATAATTTTATCACAACCATATGACCAAATCCCCTTGACTCATTCCCATGTGGAAATGGCAACATTAACAAACTGCCTACTCAGATTTTCTACCACAAGATACAAAGAGTCTAGATGATAATAATGATAAACTAGATGAAATAAAATCATGAAAAAAATAATCAAAAATCATATAAAACATATTAGGTACCCCTTTCACATATTTAAATCATCATACTCATCCTTGAATAACCTTAACCATGCAAACTCTGAAGATCAACCAAGCCAACTTTAAGCACACTAGGATAAACACATTGCACACTTTGTCATTGTCACTTAGGTGATAAAATAACTCCATAGACTCACTAGAACACTTACATGACATTACCATGATATCATTGATAACTATCCAATAATTTCCCCCTTTTTCATTGATTTCAACACCCATCAATATACAACTCACCTTTCTTCTTTCTCTTTAAGAACTCTCACAAAAAAGAACTTTCTTCCCCTTTAACACCATGAAAAAGTGGTACCAAATAATCCTAATGACCTAAAAATAATAAAAAATGTGCATACCATATTATAAATATATTACACACTCTACCTTACCTTTAGCCTGCCTCTTCTTGCCTTGACAACTTCCTCTTACTCCATGACAACACTTTCTTCAAACAAGAATTGCAACTAATGAAGAAAGAACAATAAAAAACTATTTAAATATGATATAAATCACCAAGAAATATCTAATATGGGCTCTCCCTAAGATATTTGGACCATTTCACCTTTTTAGCATCTTCATATCTCCACACACCATGAAGAACAAACACACATGCTCACTAGCCTTCACTCTTAAGCCACCACAAATACAATCAACATAACTTCATGCCATTCAAAAAATAGGAAATATGCACTTATCCAACTTGATAAATCTCCTTAAAACAAACAAACCTTGTTATTTTTGAGAAATAGAGAAAAAATCACTTTTCTTCAAACTAGGCTTGTTTAACCTCATTGTAGCCCTACCTAGAACTTATACATCCCATAATTTTTATTAGACACATATTTAGGACCTGAAAATTCATATATGGAGAATTATAATATGTTCCCTCAATTACACCAATTTTCAAAAAACAAATCATCTTCTAAAATATACTTCCTTCACAAACCAACTACCCAATTAGGCCTCCAACATGACAAAAACATAAATAACTTGAGAACCACAAACCTTCAATTCTTTGTGAAGATTTATTTTACCACCCATTTGGCCCATTCAACATATTAATAATCCTTAGATCTCAACTCACAATGCAAACCACTTTTATAGTACAACCTAAAACCTGAGAATCTCAAAACAAAAAAGTCAATAAAACTCCTTCTACTCAATGCACATATCTAAAACTTCTTGCACACTTGTAAAAACCCATCACATACTTCTAGAACAAAATTTGAGCCTTCACACTTTTAGGAGCATATACTTCTTATAACTCATTTTTAGGCCTCCTTGCCCTTAAGCCAAAAATTGAGAAAACAAAGAGCACTCAAAATTCTTCAAGTGGCATAAACATACTTTCAAACCACAAAAGAATTTGGAGCATCACAAAGAAGTGTATAGGCATTTTTGAGCATCAAACTCTTCTTGACATTTACATCAACCTCATTAAGCCACCTAGAACTACCCATTTTGACCCTACATAATATCTCCTTCACAAACCACTAGAGAAAGATCATGAACTTGTTTCTCCCCCTTAGAAAAAGACCTTATATTGATTGGAATTATCATCTTGATCACACAAACTTGCTTCTCCATGAGAAAATATGTCTCTTAAGAAGTATAGGTAAAGACACTTTATTTCACAATGTCTTAGAATAATGTGAAATTAAGAGTTGTCTATACCTCCTTATATTCCTTCTCTTCCTTGGTCATCTGATACTTGTAGTTCTTATTCTTGGGCTTAAGAGAAGAAACATGCTCACCCACTACAACATTATTCTTATCTTCTAGGGTTGAATTGACAATACATGGATAAAACAAAGCTTCATGACATACCTTTTCCTCTAAAGAGTCCACCTTATAGTTTGGAACCTCATCATTAGGCACATATAATTAATGTTCTTTACATGATACATGATTAGCAACAACAAGATGTTCACTTGGATCCATACATACCTTAGGACTAGCTTCAACTAGCACCTTGGTTTTTTCTTTGAGCTTGATCTCTTCAATCATAACATGAATAGATAATGAGATCCCTTGGTAGTCTTCATCTTCTGAAGCATTCCCCACCATAGAAAATAGATTAATTAGAACTATATCTTCATCATGGCTCACACTTGTCACTTTTGGCTTCCATGTGTTAACATTCCTTCTTTCTTTCACTCTAGGAGCTTGATTAAACCCATTTTAACTTTTAGATCTTTACTTGCAGAATGTAGCAATGTCACCTCTCTATTCACAATTCTAACACACCATACCCCTTGATGGAAACATAGTTTATCTTACCATATTTGGACAAAAAATTTCAATATGTCCTTTGTCATGACAAATAAAATAACCTCCCCTTTTTGAAGAGGACTCACCTTATCTAATATTATGTGGATAATGGTTTGCAAAGTGTCCCACATCAAGATAGTTGAAGCACTTAATTTTCCTCACTCCTTTTGACTAATGACTCCCATCATAGTCCCATCAAAACTCATTTATAATAGGTCTCTTTCATTCTCTATATTTATGTCCAAATTGATTACAAGTGACACAATAACCATTGAATCTTGCATACTTCATGGAATTTGGTTGTCTGATCTAATTTATCTTCATTATACCAACACCTTTAGTCCTTGTCTGATGATTTATCTTCAAAGTATGATTTTCATTGTTCACAGTAGTCTTTATCTTGTCTTGAGTTACATTCTTATGTTATTTTTCATGTCCAAGACTATTTATATCACTAGCATGCTTTTGACCACTAATAATATTATCTAGATCAAATGAGCTCTCTTAAAATCTCACAAATGTCTTCACCTTACTAGATGTCTTCTCTAACTTAGATTTTAATGACTCATTTTCAATTACATAGCTTAAACATTCATCTTCTTTGGGTTTTAATCTTGTAGATAGGATTTATAATTAACAACTAAGATGCTTGATCATATCTTCATGCTCCTTGGTATCTTTATTCAATCTTGCTTCATACACACTAAATTTATCCTCATAATCCTTAAGTTGAGAATTCATCTTCTTATTGATCTTCTTCTCAATCTTTAGTTCTTTAAGAAAATTCATAAATATAGTCTCACTATCCTCCTCATCTTCATCGTCATCTGAATCAGTCCAAGTAGGCACCTTCTAATGTGATTAACTTCCTTGCTCAGCTATGACCATGGCTTCATCTTTAGTAGGACCATCATCTTCATGATCATATTTTGAGTCATTATCTTCACTCTTATCTAATGAGTTACAATCTTCTTTTGTGTAAAGACTCTTCTTATTGTTATACTTTTTGAATATTTTCTTATTGTCTTCATCTTGGCATTTACCATGTTATTCATCATAATTTTTCTCAATCTTATGAGGTTACTTCCGAGCAAAATGTCCTATCTTTCCAAAATTGAAACATTTGAAGTGTAGTTTACCCTTTTACTTTCCTGAGCTAGTGTTCAATTTCTTAGTAATCAAATTAATTAGTTCATCCTCATCAATATTAGATATGTCATCCTCTTTTGATTTCTTACCTTGTAATTATTCTTAGGCTTCATCTCTATCTTGAATGTAGCTTCATTCTTTGGAGGTATATCATCATTTACTCTCATCTCATATGCAATAAGGGTGCCATGCAATTGATCCATATTCAACAGAGTAAGATCATGACTCTCTTTTATAGAAAATATTTTTGAATCAAAATTGAGAGATAAAGACCTTAATACCTTTTGGGCAATAGTATCCTCTTTAAGATTCTCTCCAAGACCTATGATGATATTCATAGTATCATCAACTCTTTGGAAAAAGGATGCCAAAAAATCTTCTTCCTTCATCTGGAGACTTTCAAATTGCTTTTTGTGAGCCTACAACATAGAAATATTAACCTTTGAATCTCCTTAAAAAATGATATGAATTTTAACTCATATCTCTTTAGCATATTTATAATGTATTACTTTGGTGTATTCAGTCTGTAATAGACCACAAGTGATAGCGTTCATTACCTTGGAATTATTCTCAAACATTTTCTTGTTTGAGAGATTAGATGGAGGATTAATAGGATCAACATAACCATCTAGAACATATTTCCATACATCAAATCCTAGGGACATAATGTATGTCCTCATCCTTTCACTCAAAAAAGCATAATTGGATCCATCGAACATCGGTGCTTGCTTAGTAGATAAACATCCTTGATGACTACCCATATTGTACCTTGGATCATCTTCAAGATATTAAGCATTTACCAAAAGACCTAATCTGCTATTAATTATTAGAGATACAATCACTTTGGGGGTGAATCAGTGAGCCCAAAAAATTTAACTTCAATTCTAATCTTTATAAACACTTAATCAGTTACCATAAGGATTCATGAAGCATACACATCATTCATAGAAATGATTAAGAGAGACAATGCAAGATAAATTCACATAACACTTGACATACATGGGAAACCCTCTTGGGGAATAAAACCCACTGAAACCTAAAATTAGACTACTATCTTATAATAACAATATCCAATTTATACTATCTACAAATGATCAAGGAACTACAATCCCTATTTAGTGAGACTACAACCTTACAAGGTGATGCCACACCTATCTAGTTGAGATATAATAACAACCAAACCTTTTACTAAGTTTCACCTTTCAAGTAGGCTAAAACAACCTTAGATTTTGAGATTCCAAAATAACATATATGAATACATCCACCTTTGTACTAATGTCTTCAACACTTGATCATGGACCTGTAATTATCATTTTATACCTTCACTCACATTCAATCTACAAGAGCACTATTTTTCTAATAGAATTATGACCTATAGATCATAGAAATAGTCCTCAATCTATTTTTATCTTCAACTCATCCTTAGGGAACTCTACCCCTTCCTATCTCCACAATACATACACATAATCCTCTTTTAATCCCTCTTAAGTCTCTCACTTACAAGTCTATCTTCAAGCTTAGAAACCATCATCTTTGGTTTCACTATTTATAGATTAATCATGATCAACACCATCTTGGTCAGACATTAGGCATGAATTATCTCTTAAGGCACTTATCATATGAATACATAGCTCAATACCATCCACATAGGTCATCATAGCACCCATGGGTCACCCTTAAGGAAATACAACTTTTAATTAGGCCCTGTAGACCTTATATGTCTCATGAAGACCCATTCACCTTTTTAGCACATCTACAAAAAAAATAACATATGACCTTCCAAATGTATAAGTCAACACTACTCACCTTGATGTATACACAATCAACTCAAATAGTGACCTTGTACATAGGAAAATTATGAATGAACACACAATCAATTTTTTAAGCATTGTTCATACTCAAGGTAGAATGATCACACCTAAAAAAATGATACAAATCATCCTTATGGATTCTATAAAACTCCTCAATATCCAATTCATCAAGAGATATCTAAACAATACCAAAACAAGCCCAAACAATCTTCTTGGGTCACTTATAGTCCATGCACCAACACATAGTTAACTTTGAACCTTAATATATTTGATTTTACAAAAATTATAAATATTTAAATTAGGTTCATTAGATGCACCATGGATTATTATTCATATTTTACTTTTACAACATTAGTAAATTCTATTTATATCAATATATATGGTCCAAAAACCACAAATTAGTTTTTCCCTTTGTAAAATTTAAATATTTAAAAGTCAACCATCACAGTTAAACATCGAAAACCATACTCAGATATCATGTCCTCTCAAATTTATATCAATATCATACTATTAATTTTCTCTAAAATTTTAATGCATAGGTGCCAATGCTCAAACGTTAAACCTTAGTCACTTCGACCTCATCTCGTGCAATCTTGTAATGTTGACTTATCACACACCATCGATCTTTATAGATCAACCATGTTTTAAAATAGAAATGCTTACCATTTGAATAATTTGTATGAACACCCACTCATCATTATATCCTTATCTTGTACCTTTTATTAGTCATTAAAAGTTATGCACTTATTTCCATCTCACTCAACATGCACCATTAGATCATTCTTGTACGATCACCTGCACACCATTGGATCTTCATTTGGTCTTGATCTTTAACTTTGTTAACCAAAAAACACATTGAACTCTTTGAACTACTGCACACCATATATCTTCAACATGTGAAATCCCATGAGATTTTATATCTCCATTTTTTCCTAGTCTTTAACACTTGTAAAATCAACTATGTGGACCATTGCTTATCTGTCTAAAATGCCAACTTTTCACAGTCGTAACTTTTGCCTCACTCACTTGAATATTATTAATTTTGGAATAAATGATTTACTCACATAGGAAAATCCAACCATGTGACAAACTAATTCTACAAGCCTCAAACATATGAGATATATCATCATTAAAATCCTTCTCAAAATATTCTGTCACAAAGCCAACTTTGCTTAGAACTTGTTTGGGAGGCTAACTTCGAACATGCATATCTTTTGATGAAATTCATTACATGATCTGAAAATTATAAAAAATAAACTAGGAAAGAAACTAAACAAATCCATATTATCACCTTCTCCTAAAACATCCACATGTGTGAGATATGCCATCATCAAAATGCCTACTCAGCTCTTTCTTGCCTCATCACAAAATTGGCTATGGGAAAACACTATAAAAATGCCTGGGAGCCCAAATTTACACCCACATATATTCAACAATGATTCATCACATGACTTGAGATCTATCACATAATAACTAGGGACTGATTTTATCACAACCATGTGACCAAATCCCCTTAACTCATTCCCATATGGCAATGGTGATGTCAACAAACAACCTACTCAATTTTTTTGCCACTAGAACCAAAGAGTATAGATGATAATAATGATCAACCAGATGAAATACAATAATGTAAATAATTAATAAAAAGTATATAAAACATCTTATAGACCCCTTTCACATTGTCAAATTACCATTCTCATCCCTGAACAACCTTAACCAAGCAAACTCTAAAGATCAACCAATCTAACTTCAAGCACACTAGGACAAGCACATTGAACACTTTGTAATTATCACTTATGCTATAAAATCATTCCATCCACTCACCAATACACCTAGAATACATCACCATGACATAATTAACAGCTCTACAATAAGTTCAAGCAACAAAAACTAACCTTTTTGAGGTTTTTTAGGTGATTTGGTCTTGTGATTCATAGTTGAGATTTTCAATTGTATCATAATTTGTATTTACCCATATTTAGTTAAAATTATAATGAAAATAATCATATTAATTAATTTATAATGTCATTTTATCCATTAAAATTATTTATTTCATTTAGATTGATGCTCATTTGGTTTAGTCTTTGTCAAAATTAGGCTTTATTTAAGTTTTTGGCTTTCATTGGTTGGATATAAATGGTTTTTTCACATATCATGGTGAATTCTAAGTTATTATATGTTTTTTTTGGGCCCCTTTTTATTCAAATAGGTTTTGGTTTCTAACTAATGTGCTAATCATTTCTCAAGTTTATGTTTTTCTAGGTTTTGGTAGAAAAATCCTTTGAAAATTTATATTGCAATTTTATAGTCAAGATCACCCATATCCATCAATATTCATATTCATGTTGAAATATTATTAACTTAGAGAGATATATATTCAAATAATGACTAGATCATTTTAAAGATCCAAGTCTTGAGATCATAACACATGGCATGATATTGGTAACCTAGACCAATGGAGAGTTAGTGGGAAATGTAAAGCTCTATGACCTCAAGATCTTGGGATTGGTCCTTTGGAACTATCTCATAAGCTTGAAATCCTAGAGATAGATCAATGTGGGAAAGCTTTGTGCTCTTAAGAACCTGATATTGCACCACTTAGCATAATCAAAGAAGCATAGGAGCCAAAAGTGATGATAGTATTGATCTCAAAGCCATGTGGCCCCAAAAAATCTTAGAGATAATAAGAAGGTGAGAAGAATCCACATGATGATGATTAAGGAAAATGACATACTAGAATCTAAGAACACAGATAGATGTTCAAGTGCTAAAGTAAACCCTGGGGAAACATAATTAACATTAGAGTGGGTCACTGTAACCATGACAAGTAGTAGTGAGGTATGAATGCAACCATCCCCCTCAACATACAAAAAGCCTAAATTTGGCATCCATGGAAAATATCAAGTGATGGAAAAATGATGGCTTATGTCTAATCATAAGTAAGGATAATAAATAAGGGAGATCTAGAAATTAGAAGACATATACCCAAGCATTTTGAATCATCCAGAACATAGAGTTGGTTGAAAATAACTTGCATCAAATATCTAGTGAGATAATCATAGGATAAAATGATCATGGAGATGGAAATGGTCATAAAAATGACAAAGATTTGGGTAAAGGTAAAGGCTAAAATTGAGAATATTATTCATATATCTAAGATAGATTTGACCCAAAAGATAGGGATATCAATAGGTACATCCTGAGTATAATATATATATATCAAATCTACCTATATATATATATATATATATATATATGAGGTAGATTTGACCCAAAAGATAGGGATATCAATAGGTACATCATGAGCTATTGATATCCCTATCTTTTGGGTCAAATCTATACATATATATATATTTATATATATATATATATATAGAATTGGAACAATCCATTGTTACAATATTTCCTAGTTATTATCATTTAATGAAAGGGGATATATCTAGGAGTATTTCCACTACCTTTTAGATAAGCATGAGAAATTAGAAATGGAAAAATTTAATGCATAAACCAATAGCTCTATCATTGGAATTGGATTGTAATGAGGTGTCTCTTTCTGATTGGATCAAAAATCAACCTAGTTTAAAATGGTGCATATCAAAGATGATGTTTTGTCATGGGGATATACATTAGATATTAGTAATGGATAGGGATATACCGATAATTGATTATTCCATAATTTGGATTAATCCAAAATGAGGTGGTTTTTCATCATTGGGTTGATAATTAAGTAGTATAAGAAAATAATAATCATAAAGTGCCCATTCATCATTGGAGTTTGGTGTATGTTGGAGGTTTAGTCCACTTTCATCTTAAACATTGTACTATGAGATTGTGCCATGAATATATTGGCCTTATCTTCTTACTTCTTAATGTGTTATCACAAAAAATTGAGTGCTAAAAATTATATCATTTAATGTTTTTATAAAAAGTGTTTAATTTATGGATATGCATCGTATCCATGATGGATTATCCATATCTATAAGAGCAACACTGATTTACCTTATAAGGGTTGACACATTTGAGTATACAAACTCTTTTGAGATTAATAAATGATTTCACCTACCTTTCCTCATAGTTTTATCTTGATGGTTTTCCAAATATATTGATTTAAAATGTAACATACCCAAACAAGTTTTATGATGTTATTGGTGTGCAAGTGGATATACCATTAGATTATACATCAGATAGTTTAATTGGACCTAAGAGATCATTTTATTTATATTGAGGCTTGAATTAGTCATAGTGTGTAAATAGATGTAGGCTTGTATATTATTTTTATTTTAAAAACATTTATATATTTCATGTTTACATAATTTTCCTTTGAGTCTTGCCTATTGTGGTGTTCCCTTTTATGTAGTAGTTATACTTGATACCCAATTATTTGATTACATCCCAAACTAATCTAATTTTTATGTATTAGAAGACCTATCTAAAATGAGATTAACCTCTTTTATACCCTAATATCTCTCTCTCTTTTTATATTTTTATTGAAAAATTATCTACCCATCACATTTTAAATAATCAATTTGTAAAGGAAACCAGTCTTGAAATCTTGAATATCTTAAGGAAATCGATTGAAATTTTAAGGAAATAACCACGGCCTACCCATACTATATCATTTATATTTTCTTGTCCCTTGGATCACTAAAAAGGCCTAAAAAAAAGGTGAATAGTTTTCACATGAGCAATTTAATTTTTTTCTCTCTTAGATTAGTAAGTTTCGAAATGTGATTGAATGAGTCATAATTTTAGCCCAACAGTGTCTCCCCCATGTGTAGCTTTTAAGGTAGTTATACTTCTATAGTTTTCATTTTTATAGGATCTTATATTTCCTTTCACACTTCTCCATCTCTATTTTTATATGCATCATTCATCCTCTTTTGAGGGCCTTGATTATTTATTAGGAAAATTATATATGATTTTTATTGACTAACTAGAATATTTGGACTAGGAACTTGGGAGATTCCATTAATAAAAATTAATTGTAATTAGGGCTTGAAATTTTAATTACTTTTTGTCCATGAACAATAATACTCATCCTAATCATATAATGAATTCAAAACATAGAAAAATAGGATTCTAAATTTATACAATAGAAATTACTCAAAAAAATAAAGTACAAAAATTGATAGTTATTAAAATAAACTAGAATAAATGATACTTAGCTATTTTCCTATATGTATGTAGGTCTAAGTAAGAAAAATATGGAATTTAACTAAAAGATAATCTTGGAATAGTCATCTAGTTCTAGATAATTTTTTTTGGTGATTCAGATGTTTGCATTAAATCTGAATAGTTGCATTGATGTCATATGTGTCTTGTAAGAAGTATTGATTGTATATTTATATGACTAATTGGATTATTATAGGATTTATATCATCTTTGTTTCAATGTCTTAAGATTATCACACAAGCTATCACTCTTTGTCAAATGATCAAATCCTAGCTCTTCACCCTTGGAGTGACTATGGGAGTTTGTTTTTAGTGGGATCATGATGTTAGGATAACCCTAAAGACACCTTTGTCAATGGGTACTACCTAAATAGATAATAATCTAAAGAGGACTTTAGATGGATGTACTTCTCAATTATGTGTTGGCTTGTGTGTACACAAGGGTACAATGTGTGATAAGCAAAGACATACAATGACCTAGCTTTTAACTCAAAAATAATGGCCTATGGGCTGATCTTTGAATTATTTAGATCTATAAAAAGACTAATCCTATGAGAGATATGGAAATAGGGACAAATACGTTAGGTTTTCTCACTTGAATGCTTGATTGAGTCATTCTTGGTATAATTCCTTGTGAGTTGTATGTGATTTCTAGGTGAGGAATGAATGAGAGTTTATCTTATATGTATGTATGTGTGTGTGTGTGTGTGTGTGTGTGTGTGTACATATACATACATACATACATACATACATACATATACGTATATATATATATATGTATTTATATATATATATGTATGTATGTATATATATATATATACATACATACGTATATATACATATTATATATATGCATATATATATATATACATTTATATATATACATATATATACATATATATGTATATATACATATATATACATATATATGTATATATACATATATATATATATGTATACATATATATACATACATATATATATATATACACACACACACATATATATACATATACATATCACATTAAATAACTTACACTGGACTTTTAGTTATCTTTATTTTTTAAATTGGATGAGTTTTGGGCACTAGACACTTTGTATATATATATATATATGTATATATATACATGTATATATACATATACATATATATATATATATGATATATATATATACATATATATATATATGTATGCATATATATATATGTATACATATATATACATACATACATATATATATATACATAATATATATCACATTAAATAACATACACTGGACTTTTAGATATCTTTATTTTTTAAATTGGATGAGTTTTGGGCACTAGACACTTTGTATGAAAAGTGGATAGTTGTGTTGATGCAAGTGTCTATCTGGGACACAAGTGGTTGGGGAGATAGAAAATAGGTACAAGTCCAAAATTGGTAATGAAGGACAAAAATCACTTTTATATAATTTTTCATAATATATAAGGCCTAGGTCATAAAAATAACAATGGTTAGAATAACAGATAAGTAATTAGGCATAAATAGATTTTGAACATGAGCCTTTTGATAATAGGAAGGTATATAATTGAAAGGTACAACTAGGACAAGTATTTTTGAAGTGTACAAGATTGAGGTATTAGATAAATCATATTTTAGTATCTAAACCCCCACCCGTTAATCTAATAATGAAATTTCTAGTTCAAAGGAAAGAAACGCATACCTACGGTGATTTCTAGGTGAGGTATGAATGAGGGTTTATCTTATCTTATATATATATATATATATATATATATATATATATATATATATATATATATATATATCACATTAAATAACTTACACTGGACTTTTAGATATCTTTATTTTTTAAATGGGATGATTGGGCACTAGACACTTTGTATGAAAAGTGGATAGTTGTGTTGATGCAAGTGTCTATCTGGGACACAAGTGGTTGGGGAGATAGAAAATAGGTACAAGTCAAAAATTGGTAATGAAGTACAAAAATAATTTTTATATAATTTTTCATAATATATAAGGCCTAGGTCATAAAAATAACAATGGTTAGACTAACAGATAAGTAATTAGGCACAAAGAGATTTTGAACATGAGCCTTTTGATAATAGGAAGGTATAGAATTGAAAGGTACAACTAAGAAAAGTATTTTCGAAGTGTACAAGATTGAGGTATTGGATAAATCATATTTTAGTATCTAAACCCCCACCCCTTAATCTAATAATGAAATTTCTAGTTCAAAGGAAAGAAACGCATACCTACATGTGTACAACACACCTTATATTTACATGAGCCCTCCTTGAGTGCTTTTCTGGTGAGTGAATTGTAACCAAGAGAATGTTATAGTATATAATCAATGTATAAAATATAAAATTAGAATAATTTTAAATTTTTGAAAGTAAGAAGATCAAGGTTAGGAGTACACTTATGTGCTTATGTAACCATCTTACCTTTAGGATTTTTTTTTGAAAATGATGCCTAAGTATGAAGCATTAAAACTAACATTAGTAAAAATATGAACATGCAAAGGAATATATATAGATAGTATAGGAAAGCATGCCCTCAATATTGGTGTAAAGGTGAGTTGAAACATGGCCATTGAACTTGTTTCCTCAAAATCATGTTACTCAAATATGTGCATAACCTAGTGAGGGTGATCAATTTAATCAACTCACACTATATATCTGGTGATGGTGGATGATTTAATCGTATCCAACCTATAATTATAATTAATTTATATGATTTAATCAAATCTAAATTGCAAGTTTTGTAAGATTGAGTGATTTAATCAACTCAACATTCCAAAAGTGAACCAATTACTTTAGTAGATTAGCTTGATAAAAATATGTAACAGTCCATAATAGTAATTTAAATCTAGAAATTGATTTGATTTTGCAAATTTAAGTGCCCTTTACATGGAATATGCACCTCATATATGTATTAAGATGAAAGCTAGGTATGATAATAGTACCACTGTTTAGAATTCTACCATAAATTTGTATCTAAATCATATAATTATGAAATATGGTGAATTATAAAATTGATGGAAGTGTGGAGGACATGTTTTATTACATGACCTCACTAAATATGGATAATTTGATAACTATTGTAAATCTAGATAACATGTTTCTCTAATATTCCCACACTATAATTTGGAGAATCTAAAAACTATTGGGAACATGGCAAACATGTTTCTATAACATGATGCCACTATAATATGGAGATGTTGAATATTTAATAAGTGTGGAGGTCATGCCTTTTTTATATACCCCCACTAAAATATGAAATTGTGAAAATGTGGAAATCATTCCTCTATGATATGCTCACACTGATATGTCCCCCCTTTTTGAGGTGAGGAAAATTAGAATTTGGAAGTTACCTAACCTCAAAAAAATAATATAATTATTTGAGCTGTATATGGATCATGTAACATATAGGAGTAACATGTCTATGTAGATATAACATTGAAACACATAGTATGTGATCATATCAAGTCATAAAATGCATGATATAGATCATGGAACCATCTAGAGAGTAAAAGTTTAAGCTCAGTACAAGCACACACACAAGATCACTCAAAAGAAAGGAAAAAGGGAATGGTCCAAGGAGACATTGTACAAGGGGCATGTTAAAATGACACAAAATCAAAGGGACATGACTTAGTCTAATGTCCAAAAATCATATAAATGACATATTCAAATGTCCATAATACAAACAATGAAATATCCATATGTCCAAATAGGTGAGCAAAGGAATAGGGACAAAAGAAATGGATCATATTCAAATGATAAAAAAGGAAATGCAATGCAATAAAATAGTAAAAAAGGAAGTGCATAAATTAAATCATGGAATATAGGCAACCAACATGAACATAACATATTAGCTCCTACAAATATGTGTTTCTAAAAAAAAATTAGATAGAGTAATATACACTATGAAATATATGAACATGGATATATACATGTGTAATCATTATCATATGAGATCAAACATGATAATGTAAAATGATCAACTAGAATAGAACTTAAGTTAATAATCAACATCAAAGAAACAAATGCCCCCAACACCCTCATGACATGATAATAGGAAAGGCTCAACATCTAAATGTGCATAGATCATGTGTCTAGGTATGCATGTATCAAAATTAAATTATGCATGAAACATATGTGTATATATACATGATATGCCATATACTAACATAAATAAAATGGCACATATATAATAAATAGTATAACTAGGAACATGCTGATTTTTTTTGGTATTTTTGAATTTTTTAAATGTTTTTGTTTTTTAGAATATCTGATTTAGATTTTTAAATCCTCTAACTCTGAGACCAAGGTGTTAATAGGTGGTTCCTTTACTCCAAAACCTCTTATTATTACATTTTGAATATTTCAATGCTCTCTAGTAATTTATTTTTGGCCATTGTTACTAAAGGTTTATCACCAAACCCATCATCTAAAATGCAAACCTCATTATTTTAAAATTGATAAAGAAGGCACATACATGTTTTATTGACAATTGATTTCATATACTCAAACTATTGTTGCTCAGAATTTAAAACCTAAATTTGGTCTCTTGTTAATTAACCATAATGGTGTATCAGCTGCTCTTGGTCTGCATGTGATTGGTTAAATAAAGTATCCAAGGGAATCCAATAAAAATGTACCATGTTGTAACTCATTTATATCATGGACCAACTATCGTAAACATGCAACAATACAAAATGTTATTTAATTTTTTATATCAATATTAGTGTGTGGACAATAAGTTCCATCAATATTAATAGTGATAATCAAATCTTTGTGTTTAGGATGTTTTAAATTTTGCCTCATTATATCCTTGTCCTTTGAAATATCTAAAATAATTTTTTTTTCTATTCTCAAGGATATTTTGTATATGACCATCATGTTTATAATTTTGAATTATTATTTGTAATGCCCTATAATGATTGATACCATGGCTAGTGATTTTATGATATGTACAATTTAGTTTTCCTTGTTTTTGGACAAGGCTATTTCTAGATCTATGTTTGTTAGGAGATAAATCTATCATTTGATGTTCAAGTAGCATATAAACAATTATATTCGGTGTATCTTATTTTACTATGATCTATAATTATTTTTGTTAAGCCTTAAGAGAGGATGAACATTATTCACATGGTATATTTGCATTGGTCCCATGTAAGGTTGGATTAATGTTTTTATCCAAGAGGGATAGGTTGAATAACAAGAACCTATATATTCATCTAATAATTTTTCCTTTCCATTATTGAAATGTGATTTTATATCCTCTAATGATGGATTTAGCTTGTATTTACAAGGACCTGTAAATGTGAATAGGCTATATGATAGATGCTTCAGTGGATCAAAACAAAGTTTTTGTAATTTTTCATTAGTAATATCATGAATAAGTTCATCATCACTATCATATTGATCTAAAACTTTGTTATCTTATTGTTAATTATTGATCAATAAAAGAAGCTCAAATGTTTGACTTTATTGTAGTTTTGGCATTATTGGCTATTTTAGTAGTGTTTCATGATTTGGATGTGTATCCATATGCACCTTAGTGGTTAATGAATTTTTTAAAGTTAATTAGTAATTGTGATTGACTCACAAATTTCATAGATTTTTATATTTTCAAAAGGAATTCATTGTTTAGGTGGTACGACTTGAGGTATCCTTTCTATGTCAGAATGTATCATATTATGAAATGTGAAGGTTTCATCATCGACAAGCATTATAAATAAGCTCTCATCATGTATAAATTTAATATATTGATGTAATGTATATGGGATAAATTTTATGGTATACCAAAAACTGAGTTATAGTGTAATGATTGAGACATTACTTGGAATGTAGTTGGAATTATTTTTGGCCCCAATGTAATATTTTGTGTTTTGGCCAACTAGAGGGATACATGAATTATCAAATACTTTGATATGCATATAATTTTTTTGAAGAATATTGGTGCTAATACCCATGGTGGTTATGAAATTTATGTCACAAATTTTTAAGCCTAAAACATTATCAGATAACACCCTTTTGATTCCCTTATTATGAATACTCACTTGTACGAATAAAAGAAAGTATTGGTGAATAATATATTTTATTGGCCAATATTTTCTTTAAAAGGTAATAATATTTTCATTATTTTAAATATATTTCTTAATGTTTATAAGATAATCTATCTCAACATCATTTGGTACTTGAGTTTTATGAAATGCTTCATATAAAATATCATTATAGATAGTAGATTACTTTAGGAGTTAAAGGATTGAAATTTTATAATGTGTGTCTATCAATTGGTCAATAACATCATATCCTTTTGATTCAATAACAATTTTATGATTAGTAGGAATATATTATATATTAATAGGTGGTAGGATAGGTTGGGTGCCCTTACCATTTTGATTAGTGACAACATCGACCACATAATCTAATATAAGTCATGGGTGAATAATGGGTGCAAGATGTTTGTTGTCACTTAAATAGGATCTATGTGCAATAAAGGGTTAGGAACATTCATGTTAGTGTCTAGATATCATCTCTATAGTATTTCAAAAATATTTATTGAGATAAACTTGATTTGTATCCTTTTTTAACTTCTTGTTTAATTTAACCATGTATGAATCATAATAAAAAAGAGTTGTAATAAAATATTGGAAAAGGAAGTAATTGATATATGCATCTATGTTTAATTCCTTTAAAATAAAATGAATATGATTTTAAAATATTTGAAGTTTAGAAAAAAGAATGAAGATAAAGAATTGGAAACCCTAAGTCCACAAGATTTTTGAGACCAAAAGTTGTGCTCACCAAATGTTCATTCCTAAATCTAGATAAATGGATATATAAGGTTAACAAGATTAGTTTAATTTTACATAAGTGTGGTGAACTAAACTATTAATTAGGCTAATTAATATAAAATTTAAACAAATAGTATTCTAAATTTAGATAACTGAGATTGACAAAAATAGTAAAATAAATCTATTAATAGATATTATAATAAAGTAGAAAAAATATATTTACATAGTTTTTTATGCACATGTAGGACAAATCAGGAATAAGATAGATGATCTGGGAATAATTACCAATTTATAAAAATATACTTTATGTGGGCTCAGATGTTTACATCATATCTAGATAGTTGTGTTAATGTAGGTCTATAACTCTTTCATAAGTGTCCTATATAAAATATTTATTGCATATAGGTGAAATCAAGTGGAGACTTATATATTTTATGTTGCCTTTCTTCTAATGTCTTCATATCATTCACATATACTAACACTATTTGTCAAATTATCAAACCCTAGATCTTCACCCTTGGAGTGACTATTGGAAAAATGGGTTAGTTTGATTATAATGTCATGTTGAACCCAAAGAAATAGTGTGTTGTTGAGCCTATTTATAAATAACAATGTATTTTTAAGTACTATTCATTTTAAATGTATTGTACACTATATTTTTTATCGCTGAGGGTTTGGGGGTAATAGCCCCTGAAACATTTTTTGGACCCCTTTTAGTGGGAAACCATTTTGGGTTGATTATTTCCATGGTTTGGTACCCATTATTTTGTAATACCACTTTGTTGATGTATTATGTATTAATGGGTATTTCATAGGTAATATATCAAGAGAACTAGGGTTTGAGTAATAAGAATAGAGTGTGTGAATTTAGGAGGGTTTATTGAGTGTAGATATAAATAATATTTGTGCATTATAATAGTGAGAAGAATGATCTAAGAGTGGTTTATACTCTCGTGTCTTGTAATAAAATTTGAACAAGTGTTTCTTGGTGGATGTGGCCCACATTGGATGAACCATGTTAAATCTAGTCTTCTTATTATGCATTTTATTTATAATCTTTTTGCATCTCTATTTATATCTATTATTATTGAAATTCTATGAAATTATTCTACATCAATTTCTATATTTATTCCTAACAACTGATATCAGAGCTTTAGGTTGTATTTTTTAAAGTGTTGAATTGTAGGAAGGGTTATTAGTTCAAGTGAGAGCTATGGATGATGATCACAAGTCACAGGTTGAAAATTTCAATGGATAGAACTTTGGTCTATGGAAGATGTAGATGGAGGATTACATGTATCAAAAGGACATCCATTCTCCATTGGGAGGAAAAATACAAAAAACTAGTGAGTATGATAGATGAGGCTTGGGAGCTACTTGATAGGTAAACACTTGGGTCCATTAGGTTATGCCTTGCATCTTCAGTCACATTTAATAAATCATAGGAAAAGACCACAAAAGGTCTCATGAATTCATTAGGGAAGTTATATGAGAAACCCTATGATTCTAATAAAATATTTTTAATGAAAAAGCTATTTAATAAAAAATGTCTATAAATGGTTTAGTTGTTGATCATCTAAATAAATTCAATATGGTTGTGAGTATGTTGAATCTGTAAAAATAGATTTTGATGATGAAGTTAAGGATTTTATTATTTTTTATTCCTTACCAAAGAGTTGAAATATCCTGGTAATGGTTGTGAGTAACTCAATCTCTAATAATGCCAAGTTAAAGTTTGAGGATGTCATCAGAGTAATCTTTAGCAAAGAAATATGATGGAAAATCTCTAGGGAGAATTATACTTTAGGTGATTATTTGGTGATGGAAAGTAGAGGGAGACAAAATTTTAGAGTAAAAGGAAAGCATGGAAAGTCAAATGTTCCTAGAATGTCAAAATCAAGGGCCAAGATGGTATGCTACCACTGTGGAAAGATTGGGCATGTGAAGAAGGTTATTGGTCTTTTTAAAGTAAGAATAAAAATAAAGAAGACACCAAAGAGGTGAATGTGGTAATAGGTAATGTTTTTCAGGATGAATCAATTCTCTCTATTGATAATATTACTAAGTCATGGGTTTTAGGTTCAAGGGCTTCTTTTCATGTTACACCATATAGGCATTATTTTATTGATTATGTTCAAGGGGATTTTGGACATGTTTACCTTGGTGATGATGATGCTTGTAACATAGTAGGAAAAGTAAGTGTTCAAATAAATATGCAAAATGGGAACACTTAGCTACTAAAGGATGTTAGGCATGTGCCTAAGTTGAGACAAAATTTGGTATTTGTAGGACAACTAGGTAGTGAAGGTTATATGGTGACATTCACAATAGATTCTTGGAAGGTGACCAAGGTTACTCTTGTGGTAGAAAGAGGTAAGAAGTTTGGTACCCTGTATTTATCAAGTAATTCTGATTATTTTAATTTAGTTGCTATAGATGTAACTTTGTGGCACAATTAGCTTAGTCACATGAGTCAAAAGGGTATGCAGATTTTGAAGGATCGATTACCTAGATTGAAAGGATATAATTTAGGTTTTTGTGAAGAATGTGTGTATGGGAAACAAAAAAGGTTAAATTTTTTCAAGGTTGGACCTATGAGGAAGAAGAATGAGTTGGATCTATTTCATTTAGCTATACAGGGTTTGACTCAGGTATCTTCTATTGATGATGCCACTAGGAAAGTTTGGGTGTATGAAATTAGGAGAAAATATGATGTTTAAAAGATGGAAATCCTTAGTTGAGAATGAAACAGGTCTCAAGTTAACATTTCTCAGGCTAGATAATGGTGGAGAATATTGTAGCAATGTATTTTTTGATTACTATTCAAGGAATGGAATTCATAGATAGAGGATGGTTACAAGAACTCCAAAATAGAATGGAGTTTTAGAAAGGATGGATAGGACTATCATGGAGCATGATAAGAACATGAGGTTGCATATAGGACTACATCTTCAATTTTGGGTAGAAGTAGTAAACATAATTGTATATCTAATAAATAGAGGTCCTTCATCTACTTTGGATGGAGGCATACTTGAGTAATCTTGGTCTAGTAAGAAGTTTGATTATTAATTTCTTTAAATATTTGGTTGTGAATCCTTTTTTAATATTGATAAGGATGATAGGACCAAGTTAGAGGCTAAGTCTAAACAAATTCACCTTTATTGGTTATTGTGAGGATGACTTTGGTTTCTAAATTTGGAGTCTTAAGGACAAGAAAATATTTAGATATAGGGATGTTGTATTTAATGAAAAATTCATATATAAATAGTAGTTGTAAGATCAAAAAGAGGATTTTAGAAAAGAGTACATAGTATGGGAGGACATTGTAGATGATAAAGTGTCCAAGCAACTAGTTCAGGCACCTATTCCACAAGAACCCCAAACTCCTATGGTGAGAATGTCTTCTAAGGTAAGAAGGGAACATAAACATTTTTTTCCATATCTTAATTATTTATTACTCACTAACAATGGAGAATAAGAGTTATTTGAAGAAGCAATGTAGGTATATGTCAGGAAGAAATGGGAACAAACTATGGATGAGGAGCATCAGTCTCTCATGGAAAATTAGACTTGGGATTTGGTAACCCAACCTAAAGGTAAGAGAGTATTATAGAAAAAGTGGGTGTATAGAGTTAAATAAGATGATGGAGGAAAGAAAAGGTATAAGGCTTGATTGGTGGTAAAGGGGTTTGTATAAAAGAAGGGAATTTATTTTGATGAGATTTTTTCTTTAGCGGTAAAGATGACTTCTATTAAGACTGCCGTTGGGAAGTGGCAACAAAAGACTTGCACTTAGATAAACTAGATGTGAAAGCTATGTTACTTCATGGTTGTTTGAAGGAGGAATTGTATATGGAGTAACCATAGGGATATGAGGTCATAGGGAATAAGACCATGGTGTAAAAATTAAAGAAGAGCTTGTATGGCTTGAAATAAACTCCACAATAATGGTACATGAAAATTGACAATTTTATGATGGAATAGGGATACTCCAAGTTTCATCTAAACCATTACATATATATCAAGAAATTTAATTATGGTGATTACATTATCCTTTGTCTGTATGTGGATGATATGTTGGTTGAAAGTAAGAACATGCAGGAAATAAAGGTAATAAAACAACATCTTAGTAATTCCTTTGCTATGAAGGATTTGGGAGTAGCAAGAAAAATCCTTGGTATGAAATAATTCAGGATAGGAAGGAATGAAAGCTAAATTTATACCAAGAAGAGTAAATCAAAAAGATCTTAGAGAGGTTTAATATGTAGGATGCTAAACCGATTGGGACTCCTTTGGCAGGTTATTCCAAGTTATCAAAGGAGCAGTGTCCTAAGATAGAGGAGGAGAGAATCTAGATGTCACATTTACCATACTCATCAACTGTTAGTAACTTGATTTATGTCATGGTGTGTATTAGGCTAAAAATTTCCCATGTAGTGGGAGTAGTAAGTAGGTACATGAGTGATCTAGGTAGAGAACACTAGAAGGTAGTGAAGTGGATCCTTTAGTATTTGACAAGGACCATGGGGACAATTTTAATATATGGTGGATTGGACATCACTTTGTGTGGTTATGTATATTCAGACATGAATGGATATTTAGATAGTAGGAAGAGTACAATAGGATATGTGTTTCCTTTAGGTGATATAATAATGAGCTATATTTCATGACTATAAAAACTTGTAGCTTTGTCAACCATAGAGGTTGAGTATGTTGCTTCCATAGATTCAAGCATAGAAATGATTGGGTTACAGTAATTTCTTGAAGATTTGGGGCGTAAGAAAGATGAAGGGAAGTTATATAGTGATAATCAGAGTATTAAACATCTAGTAAAGAAATATGCTTTCCACTTTAGGATAAAGCATATATAGTTAAGGTACCATTTCATTAGGATAGCTTTGGAGGAAGAGAAGTTGAAGCTAGAAAAGATTCATACTACTCAAAATCTTGTAGACATGATGACCAAGGTGGTCACAAGGGAGAAACTAAAGCTATGTTCAATTTTGATTGGCCTTCATAGTTGATAGTGAAGGGTTGAGAATATTTCTTAGAAGAAATTAGTCTCCAAGTGGGAGATTATTGTGTTGTGGAGCCTATTTCTAAATTACAATGTATTTGCAACTATTGTACATTTTAAATGTATTGTACACTCTAAATGTTTTTCTCATTAGGGTTTAAAAACCATTATGGGTTGATACTACCCATGGTTTTGATACCCATTATTTTATAATACTACTTTGTTGATGTAATATGTATTGATGGATATTTCATAGGTAATATATTATGAGAACTAGGTTTTGAGTAGTAAGAATAGAGTATGTGAATTTAGGGGTGAATTCAGGAGGGTTTATTGAGCATAGCTCTAAACAATATTTGTACATTGTAACTATGAGAAGATTGATCTGAGAGTGGTTTTCACTCTCGTGGCTTGTAATAAAATTTGAGCAAGTTTTTCTTTGTGGATGTATCTCACATTGGGTGAACCACGTTAAATCTAGTCTTCTTGTTGTGCATTTTATTGTTATTCTTTCTACATCTCTATTTATATCTATTATTATTATGATTCTGTGAAATTATTCTACATTGATTGATATATTTACTCCTAACAAGAAACCTCTATAAATTGACATAACCTACATATAAAATAATCTAAATAGGGCCTCAAATAGATGTTTTTATCCCCTATGTATTGCCTTGTGTGTACAAAAGGGTGCGATGTGTGATAAGAAAATATATGCTATGTATTAGCTTGTAACTTGATAAACGTGGTTCATGGGATTCTATTTGAAAGCTTCAAACATGTATAAAGATTGATACTATGACTAATATGGAAATAGGGATAAATATAGTAGGTTTTCTCACTTGAATGCTTGATTGACTACTTCTTGGTATATTTCCTTGTGATTTGTATGTGATTTCTAGGTGAAGAATGAATGAGGGTTAATATTATGTATATACCAATCCATTTTATAAATATTTCACATTTAAGCACATAAGCCAACCTTTTTGAAAATTAGATGACTTTTGGATACTTGACACCTTTTAGGAAAACTAGATAGTTACATTGATGTATGTGTCTATCTTGGATGCAATTATCCAATGAGCTAGAGAATAGGTACAATAAAAAATTAGTCATGAAGGATAAACATAATATTTAGATC
>JARHVA010002612.1:640000-740000 GCA_037957365.1 Torreya grandis
CTTGGATTATTCTAGTTTTATATTCACCTTCACTTTGGTGTGTTCAAATCTAGGTCATGGACTATCTCTCCTTATGAATTTTCAAAACCCTAGTTCTTCATCTTCATAGTGATCTTGGGGGAAAATGAGATAGTTATCATATGGTGTTGATATAACCCTAAATAACCCTAGGTCACTGAGTGTTTATTAAATAACCAATACTCTTAAGAGGAACTTAGACTAATGTAATTCTCCCCTATGTGTTGTCTTTTGTGTGAATCATACTATATGAAAAATAATGTATCATTACAAGTGCTCTAGATTATGAATTAAAAAATCATGCCCTTGTTCTTCACCTTTAATAATTTAAACCTATATATTTGTTTTCCCTATTACTAATACATAAATAGATAAAATATGGAAGTTTTACTCAATTTAATGATCTTTGAATGCTCTTTGATATGAATACTAGGTGTTTCCTAGGTATTACTAGGTTAGGAATGAATGAGGGTTGATCTTGTATTTATATCAATCCATTTTGAGTAATACACCATAATAAATAAACTAGTTTGAAACCATTAGGATACATTTCATTTTAAAAATAGATGACTTTAGGGCACTATACATTTGCATCGAGGTAGGATGCTATCATCTATTCTAGTGTTTGTCCTGGACATTAGTGTCTCGAAGGAGTAGGAAAATAGGTATAGACTCAAAAATTGTAGAGGCAAAAGATAAATATATTTTAAGTATTATGGGAAAGATATAATGTATGGGTAATGAACATAATACTAGTGAGACTAAGAGATAACATAAACAACACAAGATAAAAAAGATGTGAGTCTTGCAAAAGTGAGAAAAGTCCATAATTGAGAGGAACAACCAAAGTCTAAGTTTTTTAAATGTACAATATTGAGGTACTATATAATATCTAAATATCATCTACATTTTCCCAATACCCATTAATCTAGTAATGAAATTTCTAGTTTAAAAAAAAGGAATACATACCTGAGTGTTTATAACACACCTTGTCTTTATGTATACCCAACTTGAGTGCTTTGTTACTAACTAACTTAAAACTAAGAGCATGTTAAAATATATAATCAATGCATATAATATATAATTGAAATCATTGAAAATATTGAAATTAAAAGATCAAGGTTTAGGAGTACCCTTGTGTGTTGATGTAACTTCCTTGGCTATTGGTAAGATGATTTGAAAATAATGTATCATTACAAGGATCTAAAAGTGAGATTAGGAGACACACACACACATATAATGTGTGTGTGTGTGTGTGTGTGTGTGTGTGTCACATTGTGTGTGTGTGTTGGTGTGTGTGTGTGTTTGTGTGTGTGTGTTGAGATTAACTCAACCATGTGTGTTAATGTGTATACACATATACATATACATGCACATATATATACACACACATACATACATACATACATACATACATATATATATATATATATACCTCATATATAGAATATATATTCATACATACATATACATACATACATGCATGCATACATACATACATACATACATACATACATACATACATACATAGTATATATATATATATATAATCAAAAAAGTTCATATGTTTGAGGAGATATAGATAGAGGGATTGAAAGTCACATTCCCGAAACCTTAGAGCAAAGGTTTAGGTTTTAGTGTTCTATACATTTGCATCAAGGTAGGACACTATCATCTATACTAGTATCTATCCTAGACATTAGTGTCTAGAGAGTAGGAAAATAGTTATAAAACCATTAGAAATTATAGACGTAGAAGTTTAAATATGAATTTAAGATATTACTGGGAAGAGATATAATACGATGGGTAATCAACATAAGAATGGCTGAGACTAAGAGATATGACAAAGGAGCACAAGATAAGGCAGATGTAAGACATTGATTCCCCAAGGGAAAAGTCCATAACTGAGAGGAACAACCAATGTTAAGATTATCTAAGTGATTCAATATTGAGGTGCTATAGGAAGTCTCATAAATATCGGGATACATTTTCCCCATGCCCATTAATCTGAGGGTATTAACAATCCCAGACGTTTAAAGGAAAGGAATATGTACCTAAGTGTGTATAACACACCATATCATATGTATACCCAACCTTGAGTGAGTTACTACAGATTTTGAGACCTAAAAATGAAGAAAGGTTGCAATCTGATTTGGAAGATGAAGAGGAATCTCTACAGAAACAATCAAATATAGCCTCTGAGGAGGCTGAAGTTAAAGATACAACTGAGCCTGAGGAGGAGGTGGTGATCTCTTCCCCTGTTTTAGAGGATCTTTCTAAGAGCCAGACTATTTAGACTGTCACAAGGAGTTTATGCCTTCTGGTGTCCACAGATCAGTGTCTTCTGAGGCATGGAAATTGCTGAGGCAAGCTAAGGTAGAAGATGCTGGACAGCAGTCAGAAGATTAAGAAGGCTAAGCCTTGATGGTCCCTCCTCTAGATATGAATCTTCGGTCATGCAAAAAGAAAAATCTGAATATTAAAAGATTCATCCAAAGTTCCTTTCTGTTGATTGGTTTTTTGGGGGCAGCAAACCAGGTCATTTCTTCTTGGTTTGCTAGTTACGGATCTGGAAGTTTGCTAATCCATTTGGTTTTCTTTCAGTTTAGTGTTTTGATAGTTGCACCTTTTTTCATGTTCTTTTTTGTCGGTTACAGGTCCCTGTAAAACCTGGTTTTGGTTCTTTTTTGTTATCAGGTTCTTGTGTTAACCTGGTTGTGCTTTAATGTGGATATCTTTCTTAAAAATAATGTTCAGGGTTTTGGGGTCCCTTCAAAACCTATTTTTACCATAATCTAAAACAATGTGTAAAACATGTTTCCAAAACATTCCCACTATAATCTAGAGATGATGAATACTGAATTAGTGTAGACAACATACTTCCAAAGCATGCCCATAATGAATCTAAAAATTATGCCAAGTGTGGAGAACATGCCTCCATGACATTCCCCAACTGATATTCCCACATTTTGGGTGAGGTAAAAATAGAAATTGGTATTTACCTCAGCTCAAATGGATAAAATAACCATATAACCATGTAACATATATGAGAACATGTTTAGGTAGATATAACATTAAAGTGCATAAAATAATTTGATCACATGAAGGCCTAATATGCATGATAAATATCATGGAAATATCTATGTATAAATTAGGAAAAGGTCAATAATAAAATAATCACACACATAAGAGCACTCAAAATCAAGTCAAGATACAATAGTCTTAAGAGACTGCAAACAAGGGGCATGTTAAAATGCTACATAATCGAAGGGATCTTGGTTGTGGTTTCAATAATCAAAACCCTCACTTGTATGGTTCATAAATTTAATTTTAAAAGTGTTTATCATATTGAATTAAAAAAATACACAAAAGTAAGGGTGTCATATTCAAATGTCCATACAACAAACAATGACATATGTAAATGTCAAATAAAGTATACATAGGTGGTGGGATGAAAACAAAGGAGCATATTCAAATGATCACATAAAAATACAATATAAAGATAAGATACTTAAGGAAGTACATAAAGTAAATCACAAGCAACTATCATAAACATGTCATAACGACCCATGGATCAAATGTGTTAGGAAAAAAAGTCAAGTGTATAGCATATCAAGTAACCTATGTAAGATTTAATCATGGATGAAGGCATGCAAAAATACATATGTACTATCAAACATGATAATGAAATGTGATAATTTAGCCATATAACCTCTGAGTATCAAAATCAAAAAAGCAAATACTTCTAATGTCGACATGACATGATTAGATGGAAGGCCCAACATCTAAAATAGGAATATACCATGTATATATGCATGCTTGTATCACACTCAAGTAGAATCATGGCACACATATTTATTTATAAGTAACTTAATATGCCATACATTAGCATAGAACTAACACATAGATGTCAATGAGCCAATAGAACATGTAGGTTCTGAAAATATTTTTTGATTTTTGAATGTTTTTTATTTTTTTGGTTATTTTTAGAATATTTGAGAAGGAAAGATAATCCTATGATTCCATCCAAGTTAAGTTCATATATATCTCCCAATTATGAACCTAATTTAATAATCTTGTGACACTATCAAGGTGTATGTATATGTTAAATATCTATCACTATAGTATTAGTGATGCTCTAGATAATGTTAAATAGGACTCTCTGGTCATGAAGAAGTAGAATGAGTAACATGAGTAGGGGTCCATGCAACCCATAATTTAGTGATATAATGGATTAATTTTAATGACCATAATAGGAAAATGTGTAAATACTTTGGATATCTAAACATGGTGCATAGTTGATATGGATTCCATGGAATCTATTATATGTATCTAATGTAATGGTCTCTCAAGTATTAGCCACCTAGTAAAAGGAATTACCTATTACATACCATTTTATGGTGAATTAACCTTATTAGTTCTTGTTAATTAATTGTATGGGTATAAATGTATCCTTTTCAATAATATGCTCATATGAAATTCTATAAACTATAATTACCCAATTCACATGAATGTATTTAACACACCCATTAATTGTAGAAGGTAATGATCAAAGTGTATGGATCTAACATCTTACCAATAACATATCAAAGATGCATGTGGAAGGTATAACTGAAAATTAAGTAACCAAATGTGTAGGGCTGACTTATAAAGGTAGGTCAATCTCACCAAAAACCTTCTAGGATGTCCCATTGAATGTTGTAACTAGTCTAGTATAAAGATGCAAATCAAGATGAGTATAACCCAAGTGTGTAAGTAATTACATGGTGAAATAATTATTTCTTGCACCATTATCAATCATAACACTACTTTAGGGTGTTTATCAAAGTATGCTAAAATGAATATAGAATGAATATCAAAGTCATTATCTTTAATCTCACTATCATCAAAATTAATAGAAGGCCTCTAAACCATAGGATGTATGTGTCATGTATAAGTACCAATAATAACATATAATGTGTTACCATAATGTAACGATTATGATTTTCATTATATGCTATTTCCACTCTTGGTTCCTTCTTAAAATGGTCTTTCAAAGGATTGTTAGATTTTTTTTTGGTGATCACTAGGTTGTGAACCTGATTCCTTTAGAGGATCATCAAATGCAATAGTTTGGTCATCAATAAGACCTTGGGTATTATTATTTAAGATGAAAACATATATTTGTATAATTCCATAGTCCTTGGTCCTAGGTAATAATCAAAATAAGTAATCATAACATGTCCTTTAGGTACAAGTCTATTCATATCAACCTCTTTAGGATGAAGGAAAGATATAAGATGACACCCTATTAATTAAAGGAGTAATGAAGCTAGGGACTAAATTAAATCAGAGAATTGTATCCTTCATACATTAGATAAGACAACTATATTAGGATATTATGAATATATGTTAACTATGGTGGTTATTTCCTTTTTAGGCTGGGGAGGTTTGACCTTATAACTTGTTTTAACTATAAATTTATTATTATATGTAGATGTAGTTGGTGTGTTTACTACATATTTAATATTATTAAATGAAATAAAATTAATTTCATGGATCAATACAACATGGCATAAGTCATCAAAATATTATAACTTATTAAAAATAATGGATTCTTATAAAGGAGCAGACAAACTTTGCTTGAATATGTTTGGTAACTCTTTGTCTACTATAGGATTAGTCATTTTAGCCAACATTATCTTATATCTATATATATATTCATTAATAGGTTCATTGATTCCTTATTTTATTTTGGTAAATTTAGAATAAGAAACCTTTTTATAAATTTTAATGGTAAAATGTGCTAAAAATTGATCTTTGATAGGTTTGAATTATTTCATAGATTAGAGTGGTAAATCATAGAACCACATCAAAGCATGTCCTTGAGACTTCTCAAAAATAATTTGGTAAAAATTTTATTATTTGAGGCATAGTCAAGGCATGCCACATAAAAGGATCGAAGATGATTCTCATGATCACCCTTGCCATCATAAAATGGAATCTTAGGTGCCACAAAACTAGCTGAAAAAGGGTACAATGATATCTCAAGTGAAAGAAGGATATGCAAAACATAGTGAGAGTCAATAGCATGAAGGTATTTTAAATCATTTTTTAAAATGTTTTTAACCTTGTAATCTAAGTTATTTATAACTTGAATGAGTCCTTGAATCGTAGAGCTACTAGGATTTAGATTAACAAGTTGAGTAGTCACTAAAGGGGATGTAAACATGATTTTAGTGGTAATAGGTATCAAAATTGGTAATTTAGTTGAATTTTTATGTAATTCCATGGTAGATGTAGCAACATTGTTTTAGTTTTCAAGAAAAAAAAAATTAAACAAATAAACCATGACCCGCTAGATGTATTATATTGTAATGTGTTTAAGGGAATGGATGTTTTAGGTATACCTTTCAAAAAAATTGTTTCCAATATAGTTTTTAAGATCTCATAAATATATTCATAGTTTTGACAAATAAATTAACAAAAAAAAATTACTTGCAATCGATCATGTTCTATTTGCTCATTTTCAATTTTTTCATGGTTTTCATTATCAAAATCTTATTCTATGATAACCTCATCAATATGTTTTTAATTGTCATGGTGGGTATCATTATGATCCATAATATGATATCCCTCATTATTTTGAGACATCTTAGATGGTTGGAGTGGAATATTAATGTGTTAAATAGGCACACATCCAAATCTATGGTTATGCCTACGTTGCATGCAAAATAATATAAGTAGGAAATGAAAAAGTAAAAGAATATAAAACCCTAGCTAGCTCAAAACCTTAGGAATTAAAAAAATGCATTCATACGAGTCAAGTTCACCAAATGTTTAACCATATAATAGTATATATAAGTACTTGTATTTTACCTATATTTTCTTTAAATGAGTATATAGAAATGATAATGCATAAGGGTGATAATCAAATCTACAACAAGCTAATTGGATGATCAAAGTAGATATAACATATGGTAAATTCATAAAATTGAGAATAGGTTAAATATAAAAAGTATAACTAAGATATGTATGGAAATTTCAAATAAGTAATGTACTTAGTTGGCTATGATGATAAAATATTTTTGTATCTAGAACAAGTAGGAAGCAAACTACAAGATGATTCTAGAATAGTCACCAAATTTTGGTTTAAGTGACTCTAGAGCTCCAAACACTTGTATCAACCTAGGAAAGTTACATCGATGCTATTGTCTGGGTTTGATGTAGGTGTCCTATATATAATAGCTACTAGAAAAAGGATGTGACCACTTGGATTATTCTAGGTTTGTCTTCTACCCTTATTTTGGTGAATTTATATATGGGTCATGGACTATTTTTCCTCATGAATTTGTAAAACCTTAATTATTAATATTCATAATGAACTTGGGAGAAAATGGGTTAGGGTGTATAGGTGTCTATTTGACACCAAATACCCCTCTATCAATGAGCACTACCTAGATATCCAATATTACAAAGAGGCCTCATATTGATGTAATTCTCTCCTACATGTTGGCTTAGTGTGAGTCATGTAATATGTGTAAAATAAGTACAATATTGACCCAGCTTATAACTTGGTAAATTGGGATATTTGGATGATCCTTCAATATTTAATACCTATATATTTGTTATCCTTATGACTGATATGTAAATAAGATAAAATAGGGAATCTTTACTTAATTGAATTATCTTTGAATGCACTTTGGTATGAATACTATATGTTTCTCATGTATTTCTACGTGAGGAATGAATGAGGGTTGATATTGTATTTATATCAATACATTTGGAGTAATAAATCACATTAAAACTCTTAGGATAACCATTAGTATATGTTTCATTTGAAAAATAGATGACTTTGGGGCATTAGACACTTGCATCAAGGTAGGACACTAACATCAATGTTAGTGTCTATCCTAGACGTTAGTGTCCAAGGAGTAGGAAAATAGGTACAGACTCAAGACTTGTAGGGGTAGAATACAAGTGAATTTTAAGTATTCTAAGAAGTATATAACTCCTAGGTCATCAACATAAGATTGGTCAGACTAAGTGTTAAGGTGTGGAGCTAAAATCTTCAACTGTTTGCAGACACAAGGAAGGATGCTGAAGAACCAGAGCCACTGGCATCGGCAGTATGACTGACGTCAGTCAGATGCAGTGGACAAGGAGATTGGCGACAGTAGGGAGTCGGCTAACGTCGGCAGCACCAGACAAGCAGGGACTAGCGTCGGTTGCCTGTATGGTCCAGAACTGTTCATTGCATGAATAGTTAGTTAGTTGAACAAAGTGTTTGCATGCTAAGGGGCTAATTTAAGTCGCGGGCTGTGTGTCTAATTTTAGTAGTTAGAGTTCCATTTTTGTAAGCATGGGATCCTATTTAAAGACCCATGAGGCATGTATTGTAATTATTCTAAGGCAAGTAAATGCATTGAAGCTAGCAAGGTCAAGGAGATCAGCTGAAGCATTCAAGGAGGGATAGCAACTCAGGCTTTAGAGTTGTTGTGTTGAGCAAGAGAGAGAGAGGGAAGAAGGTCTTGAGGTGTGGCAAGCCTTTGAGGTGGAGGAAGAAGTGGCATCTTCCTTATTGTATTTTCTTCTAGTAGTATTTAATACAAAAGTGTGTATTGTCTCTCAAATTCTTTATTGTCTCAAGTTTCTAGCTACTTTATCATTCTGGTATAATTCCCTCTTTAATTGCATATAAGAAAGTAATCAATTGTGCTCTAATTGGTAGAGCTACAGATCCCCTGACAAGTGGTATCAGAGCTACAGTTTGCAGGAAGCAGGGTATTGTTTTTTGATTATAGGTCATTCACAGGGTTTTCTGATTGAGTGGGAGTTCAGCAATGGTAGATGAAAGTAGGCTATGAATGGAGAAGTTTAACGGCAAGAATTATCAACATTTGAGGATGCAGATTGAGGACTATCTATATCAGAAGGATTTGTACTTACCATTGGGTGGGGTTGCATCCAAGCCCACAGATATGAAAGATGAAGAATGGAATGTTCTTGATCAGATGGCTCTCGGTTCCATAAGGTTGAGCCTTGCATCGTCTGTGATTTCTAGCTTATCACAGTGCAAGACAACGGAAGAGTTGATAAAGTCCTTGGCAAATTTATACAAAAAGCCCTCGGCTATATCTTATGAAGCAGCTATTTACTTTGCAAATGCAGGAAGGTGGATTGGTACATACTCATCTCAGTGATTTCCATGGTTTGGTAAACCAATTATTCAATATTGTTTTTGATGATGAGGTAAAGGCTCTCTTGATTTTATGTTCTTTGCCTAAAAGTTGGGACGGTATGGTTATGGCAGTAAGTAATTTTGCATCTGCTTCTAAAATCTTAAAAGTTGATGATTGAGTGTGATCTTGAATGAGGAAATACGTAGGAGAAGCACAGGTGAATCATAAGGGAATGCTCTAAGTGCAAAAAGTAGGGAAAGGCAAATGGAGAAGGTTGAGCAAGGGAAATCAAGGTCGGGAAGGAGATCCGAGTCCAAAGGTATTACCTGCTAGTTTTGTGGAAAGAAAGGACATACAAAGGAGTGTTGGTTGAGAGATAAAGAGAATCAACATGTAGGTATGGAAGAACCAAATATTGTGATGCAGGATGCTCTCATACTTTCTTTAGATAGTCAGGTAGGATCATGGATTTTAGATTCTGGTTCATCTTTTCATGCATCCCCAAATAGAGATTTGTTCTATGAGTACGAACAGGGAGATTTTGGAGTGCTCTATTTAGGGGATGGTATGCCTTGTCAGATAGTTGGCAAAGGGAAAGTGTAGCTGAGATTGCAGATTGACAACACATGGGTGTTGAAAGAGGTCATGCATGTTCCAATTCTGAAGCAGAGTCTGATTTCTGTAGGAAGGTTGGGAGATGAGGGATGCACAATAACCCTCACAGTGGATTCTTGGAAGGTTACCAAGGGAGCACTTGTTCTAGCAAGAGGTAAGAAAGTAGATACTCTTTATCTGTCTACTTGTATTACTAATTCCACTTCTGGTGTAGATTCAAAGATGTGGCCTAATAGGCTTGGTCACAAGAATAGGAAGGGAATGAAAGTTCTTGATTCAAAAGGTATGTGTTCAAATTTGGAAAGCATAAATACAGTTCATTGCATAAAGAGGAAATTTGATGCCTTTGACAGGAACAAAGAAGCCTTGGTGTTTATCGAGGAGATGAAGGACAAAGATCAGTCACAGGGGCTGAATAAGTCTGAGTAGGTCAGCATGGATAGAGGTTTGATCCAAGAAGAGCTCACAGATGAAAATTTCATCACTTACAAGTACACACAGACACCGATGTCAGTAGCTTGGCACCGACGTCAGTCATCCAGATACGGACATCAGTCATGTGCAGACCAGCAGGGTCGGTAGGTTGGACAGGAGAAGTCTGACATTGGTCATAAGGATCGACGTCGGTAGGAGGGACACCAGCGTCGGCTAGGGAAATGACGTCGGCAATCAAGGTCAATGCAGGGAACCAACATCGGTCGAGAGCAGACTGGGAGATGGCCTAGATCGGTCACTGGAACAGATAGTGGGTGAATCTACTAAGTCTCAAACACCCATGTGGAGGTCAAGAAAGGTATGTGAACCTCATATTCGTTGTTCACCTTCTTTATATTGCTTACTGATAGTCACGAACTAGGAAGATAAAAGAAGCAATGCAGGTAGAATCCAGAAACAATGGGAGCTTGGCATGGATGAGGAGTGTGAGTCCTTGGAGAACCAAACAGGTATTTGTTGGTAGTGTTGTCAGCTGGAAGGAAGCACTGGATAAAGGGATGGATTCCCATTTTAGAGAAGAGAGTGGATGGACACATGAGACAGAAGGCTATGGTATATGGTCTTGACTAGGCTACAGAACAATGGAGGTTTGACCATTGTATTTTATCTTTACCAGGTTGGATAATATTAGCTACTTGTTGCAGGGTTTCATATACAGGGAGTTTTCTGAGCTAAGGTTAGAGTTGGTTCAGAAGTATGTCATGGAGAATTTGGGAGTAGCAAAATTCTTGTGGCATAAGAGACAGGTATTGCATCACAAGTTTACGTGGTGGTTGGTCTTCAAGAGTGACATTGAAGAGGGATACAGAGCTTAAGGAACAAAATAGATGGTGTACAGGTATAGGTACAAGTTGTAGTTGTTTATCTCCAAGTGGGAGATTGTTAAGGTGTGGAGCTAAAAGCTTCAACTGTTTGTAGACACAAGGAAGGATGTTGAAGAACCAGAGCCACCGGCATTGGCAGTATGACCAACATCGGTCATATGCAGTGGAGAAGGAGACCGGTGATGGTAGGGAGTCGGCTGATGTCAGTAGCACCAGACAAGCAGGGACCGGTGTTGGTCGCTGTGCGGTCCAAAACTGTTTGTTGCACGAACAGTTAGTTAGTTGAACCAAGTGTTTGCATGCTAAGGGGCTAATTTAAGTCGTGGGCTGTGTGTCTAATTTTAGTAGTTAGAGTTCTATTTTTGTAAGCATGGGATCCTATTTAAAGACCCATGAGGCATGTATTGTAATTATTCTAAGGCAAGTAAAGGCATTGAAGCTAGTAAGGTCAAGGAGATCAGCTGAAGCATTCAAGGAGGGATAGCAACTCAGGCTTCAGAGTTGTTGTGTTGAGCAAGAGAGAGAGAGGGAAGAAGGTCTTGAGGTGTGGCAAGCCTTTGAGGTGGAGGAAGAAGTGGCATCTTCCTTATTGTATTTTCTTCTAGTAGTATTTAATACAAAAGTGTGTATTGTCTCTCAAATTCTTTGTTGTCTCAAGTTTCTAGCTACTTTATCATTCTGGTATAATTCCATGTTTAATTTCATATAAGAAAGTAATCATTGTGCTCTAATTGGTAGAGCTACAGATCCCCTGACACTAAGAGGTATGATAAGGGGCATAAGATAAAGAAGATACAAGACTTGTAGAAGTGTGAAAAGTATATAAATGAGAGGAACAACTAAGGTCTAAGTTTTCCAAGTGTATAACACTAAGGTGCTATATAATCCATAAATATCATATACACTTTTTACCTTTATTTATTCATTTACCCCCATCATTTTATTTACTAATTCTCGCTACACTTTTTAACATCATCTTATTCTTAATTATTTCTCATTTGTATGCATTCCTAGCTTATATACACTAGATTTACTTTATATGCATCATACCTAAGGCACCAAGGTTTATCTATTCAACACTTTTCATGATATTTTATGTTTTTTCACTTCAAAGAACATAAAATTTTGAACCAAAATGTTTTACCCAATCAATTTATGTACCAATTTTTACACTCATGAACCTTTTGGAGCCTTTCCAAATTTCATCCACTCCTATTAATATATGCTAAGATAACTCTCTAAATTTTATTTTTATTTACCTATATTTATCTTATGTAAAGTCCTATTTACATGAATTTAATTCATGTGAAATATTACCAAACCATACTATCTATATTACATCAATCTATTTGATAAGATTATCTCAATTCCATTACTATATTATATGTTTTGTGAACCTACATATAAAATATGATTTAATCTCCCTTACTACACACATGGACCAATAATACCTCTTAATATAATTATATTTTTGACATAAAAGTATCAATAGATTCATTGCTTAGATCACGTGATTGGATTTACAATATCATTAATTCTTATTAACATAAATCAAATAAAATGTTAATGAAAACTAAAAACTATAAAACATTAATTATTTTTTCTGTTATAATTTTATCTTGGCATCAAAGATGCCTTATTTATTTCTTCCATAAATACAAAATTTAAATAATATTTTGAGTGACTATATCTATTTGGAATATATATCTAAGGTTCCATAGTTGTGTCATTTTCCCTTGTGTGCTAATCATATTGACTTTATATGATAATTTTTTTAACCTATGTCATTCACTTACCCTTATCCGCACATAGTAACTTCCCAATGATTTTCATTCCTTGAGTTCCTTCTTACACCATATGTATTTTTTTATATTATTTTATTTGTACACTTATTCATTGGTACCTCTTTTGTTTTCACTTTTCCTTTTATGAACAAATTATAATTTTATTTGTACTCCATATTCATTAGCACCTTAAAATAAGGATTTAGTGCATGTGATGTCACCCTTGATTTTTGTGCCCTATGTTTTAATTATTACATATTTTTAATACCAAGATTAGGTTAAACAACCTTATACATTTTAATATATTCATTTTCCTCCTTAATTTTGTGAAGTTCATCAATTTTATTCTTTAATGTGCATGAGACATATCGTAACACCGTATTCAGCCCCTTATTCTCTCATCCTTCATCTTACAACTCCTTAGTAGTTATATATTCATAGAATACAAACTAACACTATTCACCTTTGGAAAAAAATTCCTAGTTAATTTAAATTAAAAATTTACCCAACACATGTATGCTTGGTTATAAATATCTAACATGTCTTCTTCACATGCTTAACTCAATAATTTATTCTTTTATAAACTCTTCATCTAATTATTTTGCATGGAGACATTGAAGATATTTATGTCTACCTCTTTTTAGTCTATTTCCTCCACATATCCTACCCAATGTTCACTATCAAGTGGAATGGCAACCCACTATTCCCCATTCTCAAATCTCATATAACATTATTTTAAGCACACATCATCTTTATTATTGAACCACCATAGTATTCCATAAAAAGAAGGATAATTATCTTTCTCATCCTTTAATATTACTTAAAAATATAATAAGAAGGATACTCTCATTACCTTCATATCTATATTACATAAGACCATAATAATTATTGAGTTAGTCTTGGCATGAAATTTGTTTTCTCGAAGGATGTAAATATGGTTTCCCCATTCAATTTATAATATTCCTTCATCAATATCTTAGCCTCCATGCCCATATCAATATTTTATTTGTGATTTCCAAATCATCTACATGGAAATATTGTGTATTCCTCATTTTAAATATTCTTTATGGTCCTTATTGAATCAAATTTTGGTCTAATCAAATAATTTTTTGAAGCAATTAGTTCAATAAAAGCATTGACCTTATTATTTAGAAACATAAAGAGCTATATGATCTCATAAACTCCATTCTCATAATGAACCCTTCACATGCGCGCCATATATTTCTCCCTCATTGCATGTTTAGTATCAATTTAACTTTTACAATTATAATTATTAAATATATTTATATTAGGATGTATTTTTATACATGAACATCATGACACACATTTTACTATCATCCTATTTGTGTTTCACATTTTCATTCAAATGTAGTGGTAAGAAATTGTGTTCCTTGGGTCTACATCCACTCTTTGTCATCATGTACATCTTAAAACATCTAACATCCCTTTCATATACTCTCCTTTGTTCCAAAATATCTTGTGACCAATTAAAATCATGTTCATATCCTTTTATAATTTTTACTTATATATAACATTTAGTTTCAAATGCATATAATCCTCTATATTTTAGTCCTTCCTATAATATCCATAATTTGGATATTTTATACAATATTTATGATAGTGGAATTTTACACACTTACATAAAGTTATACGACCATAGACCCTACATATAAAACCTCTTCCTCCATGCCTTGATGTTTTTCCACCTTGATTGAATCCAAATCCCTAAGTGTACTTTTTACCTTGGTCCTAGATAGTTCATCCCTTGTTTTTGGTGAAATACTCCACCTTAGGTTTGATTAAACCCACCACATTAAGGTTAATTATAACCTCAATTATTATTATAACCACTTTGGTAATGTCTATGATTCATGATGATAACTTATCATAACCCCATCTTATTTTATTAATTAATCTCATTTACTAGGTCTTAATTTTCTGTCATTTTTATTCGCATGATAGATCTTATATTAAAAATTGGGATTGATTTTTTCAGCATGCTTCAATGAAAAAATAGTTTTGCGTTTCATGATTTCCTTTGAAAACTTCGTAGGTTAATGCCACAACTTGTACATTATTGTTTATCCAAATTTCATGGGTCTAGCCCTCCACTTCACATGTGGTAGACCATGATAGTTTAAAAACATATCACATAGAATGTATATGAATAGTATCTATTTGGGTCACAATATTTTAAATTTGAGATTTAAGAAATAGGATTTTCCTTATATTTATGTTTCTAACAACTTTGATTATGATATTAGTATCTATGTTTTCATGTGGATTAACAAAATTATTCATTTTTTGTTGTTTTATGAATGTTGGAAGTGATACATCAAAAATACATTATGCATGTTACAATGGGTGGATCATATATAACAACTTTGAAATAGGTGTCTTAAAATGTGCATCATAAATGCACATTATCTCACTTTCATCCTAATTTATGTATTTTAGCATAAATATGCACTCTTTCTCAAACTTAATAATATATAATTAGTTTATAAAGGCATTTTTCACTTCCTCAAAGGTAACCACCATTTTATTCTAATTATAATTTTAGTATGAGGTACATGTATAATCTACTATTTTCATTACAAATTAACTAGCCTTTTTATCTTACGTATTAATTCCCTTTACATGACATGTGATCTCAATTATATAGATGTGGCCCATAGAATTATCAATAATATTATACTTTGGTAACTTTATTAAAAATGTGCACATAATTGTTGGATTACCCAACACTTATTTTTATTATTTTTTAGTATTTCTCATGATCCGCCGCAAGGCGTAGGACCAAGTGCATAGGGTATAACCAATTTTGTTGTGTAGAGTGAATGCACTAAGATGTATTTAGAAAAAAACAATCAAAACACATTCAATGGAGTATAAGTCTTAACTATAGGAAATCTAACTTCTATTCAATAGTAAAGAATAGGAAAATTTTGGAACAATGTGTTACAATGCATGCATTAAAAAATAGATACATGGGGCATATTATCTATGTCATGACTATGTATGACATCAACCTCTTTGGATAAATGTGTATCTTGCATATTTAACATGCATGATTACAACAAAAGTCACAACAACTTCTATAGAATGCAAATAATATAGAGTTAACATGTCTCACCTTCCTTGCATGGTGATGATGGAGTTTTAAACTAGGTGGTGACCATTAATTCAATCACATGATTCCATGTTATTTAATAATAATCATGATCTAAATAATCCAATTCAATATCTAACAGAAATCAATCTCAAGATTATCAATTAGTCTAGGGCGACATGTCAAGGCACATGGTCAAATTAGGCCAACATGTGGTTATTCTAAAGTGGGGCCTGATGAAGTAGGCTAGTCTACAAACATATTTGAATAAGTCATGTAGGACTATGATTTTATAGGATAACATCTGAGGTAATCATTGCATGAAAGTCTATGAGCAAGTGTGAGACTTGTGTATGGGAGTATGAGAAAACTTCATGTAGAGGAGTACATAATATTACACGAGAGGTTAAATATACATGTAGAAGAATAAATGAGGAGTGTGTTTGACTATGTAGAGGCTAAACATATATTATTCACAATTTATTGAAGATTAATGGTCTCCATTTCATCATTATGTAATTATAAAAACTACACTCAAAGTTATTGATAAATATACTAATTTGCATGATCAACATATTGTACAACATTGACCACTCAAGAAAGTTGATGTGTTAAATGATAGGTTTTTGTGTTTATCACTTCTATGTTTTGGACCTTATCTAGAGGTTTAAGATGTTTAGGATCTAAATAAGAATGATGTTGTGTCACTATAGGATCAAGAAGTGGTAGAGTGTAGTTCTTGAGAAATTCCATGTTGAAGATGAGGTGTATGCCCAAGTATAGAGGCTTATCAAGAATGAGAACATTCTCACCAATTTACATGTAGAATGTGTAAGTACCCTAGAATAGAGGATTGATTTATTGGTGTGTATATTTGAATAACTTCTTTTGAAGGTGTAGCCAAAATTTATATCCAAATAAAAATACATGAGGTGTGTGATGTACATCATAACACTACTTGTACTTTACTTGTGTGTGTGAGAGAATTGGTTAAACCTATTGATGAATAGACTAGATGTATTTATTAAACTTATTATCTTTTTATAATTACAAAATATATGTGTGTGACTCAAGGCTGATTATATCATGCTAGGATATATCTAAAATTACCAAAGCTTAAGACCAAAGACATATCTAGAATGGATTGTGATACATATAGCTATAAAGGGATCTATTGTAGGCATATTAAATGTGTTGTTCCCCAAAATTTTGTCACTCATTTTGGAACAACATATGAACTATTTTGGTTTAACAGGCCAAAATTCTCTTTTCCCTTCTCAAAAATTGTTCTGAGTATTCAAATTCTCCATTATTCAAGCATTTCCAGTTTTCTATGGACTCTGCAGGCTTGAAACTATGGACTCTATAGGATTGAAACTATAGAATTTGTAGGCTTGAAACTATAGAATCTATAGGCTCATTTCTATATACTTCATAGGAAAGAAACAAGTTCTCAACACTTAGGCATTTTAAAGCTTGGTTCAATGCCTTGGTTCAACCAAAAATGTTCATAATCAAGATTCTAAGCAAGGATTGAACCATTGAACCATTGAAGCTTGAACCAAAAAAAGTTTAATGGGTTTAAGGAGTTCAAAGGTTCAACGCCATTAGAAAGCGTAAAGAGTTAAGCACTTTGTCAAAATTTCATCAAGTTCAACTGCTTCAAGGTTCAATAGCTTCAAAACACTTAGCGAAAAGAAGAAGGCTTGAACCATTAAACTATTGAACCTTGAACCATTTTGGTTCAAAGGTTCAACGGGTTTAATGGTTCAACAAGTTCAATGCATAGTTAGTTCAAGCATTCAAAATAATTATCCAAAACAAAGAGATTGAACCGATTGAACCATTGAACTATTGAACCAAATTTGGTTCAATCGGTCGGTTCAAACGACTAGTTCAAGGGACTGCCCCAAAGTTGAAGGAATAAATGCCCTTATAGAGGGAAATGAACTAGAGACAAGTGCCCTTGCAGAGGGTAGGGAACATGGGTTCAAAGGATTAAAAACTGACTAAGGTTGAAAGGGAACAATTCCTTTAGAATTTTTGTCTGAGGAAATTACTAAGTGAAGGAACCGTAAGAATTCCTTTAGGAAGATTTTCCTCATAAAAGTAGATAAGGCAAAGGTGAATCTTTCAGACAAAATGTCTAAAAGAATTCCTTTGGACTTTTGTTTGAAGGAAAATCCTGAAGGAAAATTCTGAAAGGAAAAGCCTAAAAGAAAGCACACGAGCCAAGGAAAGATTTCCTTTGGACAAAATGTTTGAAGGAATTGAAGCTTGAACAATCCCCAAAAAAATTGAAGACCAAAGGCCACCCAAATGACCATAAATAGTAGATACCCTTGTGAGGGGCTCTGGACACCTAAAAAAAGGACCTTTCTCATAAGCTCAAAGGGACACCTTCCCTTCAGGGCATTCCAAGGACACAATGTGAAGGAATTTCAAAGGCTTTAAAGGGACTTGGAAAAATAAAAGAAGCAACGATTGAACCAAAGTAGAGAATGAACCAATGAACCAATTGAACCTTAAAATGAAAGAGTTCAAAGTTTAATGGTTCACAGGTTCAAGTGGTTCAAAGATAGCCCCAAGCAAAGGAAGAACATGGATGATTCTAGAGACCAGTTCAAAGGATGGTTCAACTAGACAAAGCAAAGAAATGAATGAACAAAGGTAGCAATTGAACCAGGAAGCTAAAAAAGATCACCTAAACCATTGAACCATTGAACCAATGAAATTTCATAATTACAAAGGTTCATGGTTCAATATGGTTCAAACAACCCACAACTATTGATGGCCTCACGAACGTCAAAATTAAAGTAATGGAATATCTGTTGATTTTTTAATATGGCACAAAATTTGAAAAATAAGCCATGCGACCAGCTAAAAAGTGATCCTGAGAGCTTAAATTGCTATAGGGAAGAGAGAAAAATATAAAAAGATTAAAAATATCTACAAGAGAGTTATTTCTAGTAGGTGAAACAGTTCAACAGGTAGACTTCTAAGCATGCCAAATCAAGGACGTGGCCTATTTTTCTTCCATGAAGTAAAGGTAGAATGGATAGCTATGCAGATATCAAGAAAAGGACTAGACAGTCCATACTAAGGAAGAGACATATTAGATGAATTGGCATGCCACAGTTAAGGCTAATACACTATTTCAAGCATGGTCACTTGACAGAACTAAAAATGCATTCAATGCATTAAATGCAACATGGGTCATTCCATGGAAACTAGTGCCAACCCTTTTTGGGGGTAGCCATATATTGTAATCTCTTATCTGATGCCAAAGGAGACTTTTCCATTATATAAGTAAAAACTCTACCCAAATTGAAAGGTGAATACTGAGACTTTGAGCTTAGATTGTTGTTCATATTATTTTATCTGAATGAGAAAGCAAGTTACTTGTAGACTTTGTGTTATTACAACTTGTGCCATTTTAGGAGATTGTTATTATGTTTGTCTTCTAGATGCATTCTTATTTATTTAATTTAACAAGCAGAAATAATGGAAGTAATCAAGAAGGTGTCCTAAAACCAATTTTGGAAAGACTTTGTGCTCTCATAGTTGTTTTTAGTGTGTGTTTTTGTCTATTTTATATTTCTATGTGAAGGATCTTGGGATGAATTTGTTCCCCCATTATCCTTTATTCTTCACTCTTTGGGTAGCTGAGGTGTAGACTTTGTGTTATAGTTCATTCTGCTGGTTACTACACTTTGTTACCAATTTCTTGTCACTACTTGAAAGAACTCCTGCTATTTCCTACAAGATCACTTCTAAAAGAAGAGAAGTGCCTTCAGTTTTTTAACCAAGATTTTATCCTTTGTTTGTTAACATCATCTCTAAAAAAAGAGAGATGGATGGTAGTATTCTACCCCTAAGTGTTATTTTTTGCTTATAGATATAATATATAGCCCCTCATATTTAACAGGGAACCTCCCCTTGATGAGAGGAGAGATTTTTCCCCTTTTGATGGAGTAAACCTACACATTTGGCTAACCAATCTCCCTTGCTATGTTTGATAAGACCTATTTTGCTCATCAGTTAGCTGATTGACAAAATATTCACCCAATAGTTTTTTGGCAACTCTGCTGGGGATTCTAAGATGCAATCTGAAGCCTCAAGTTTTAGATTGAAGTAGTTCCTACCCTTATCCATTATAGACTCTGGTGACTCTAGTTTGTGCCTTACCCATTATCATTATAGCCTTATCCATCACCATTATATAATTTGGCAACTCCATGTTGTACCAGAAATCAAAGAGCCCAAGGTGTTGTTGACCTTGTTTTTGAGTTGGTGCAATAGGGAAATTTTGATTTGTTCCCTCCCCAACTTTAAGTTCAATGATCCAGGAGTGTTCATCTTACCCATACTAGGTCACCAACACAAAGCAGAGCTTCATTTTTCTATTATTACTAGAACTTTACCTATACATACTCCACCCAGATTTGTTATCCCCCTTTTCCATAATCAAATCATGGTAGCTCAAGGCCCTTGGGGTAACTCTTTTGGTCCGCTCAATATTAATTCACCTCTTCATGAGCTACCACACAGTTAAAGGAAGAATTTCCCCAAATTATTTGGTGATGGGAAAGTTCATCCTGATAAACATATTGCTACCTTCAGCATAGCCTGTGGTGTGATTGTGCATGGAGTATGAAGACATAACAGTCAAACTATTTATGGAGACACTACAAGGCACTACTACAGACTAGTTCTATGATCTATAAGGTCAGTCAGTGACTGACTAGGACACTCTCAAAGCTAAATTTGAAGCTAGGTTCAAGCTTGCAAAAGATGCACATGCCTTGTTAGCCTAGCTTACACAGATGAAGAAGGAAACTCATGAGCCTATGAGGGATTTCATAGCAAAGTTTGACAAGCTAAGAAACTAGATTCCTACCATTACTCAGCCAACACCTGAGAACCTTAAATTCTTCTTCATCAACTCATAGCCACCTAAAGTGAGTTTTCTACTGAGATGTGCTAACCACATAGACCTTGCTACTGCTCAAGATTTGGATACTAAGGTAGAAGATGACCTTATCTTGGTAGGAAAGATAAGGAGAGACCCTAAAAAAGGTTAATCCTCTTCATCTTTGGAATACTCACCTATAGCCACCACTGATCCAATGGTGTAGAAGCTAGAAAATGAATTGCTAGCTCTTAGAAAATAAATGGCTCAAGGAATGTCATCTAATCCTTCATACAGAGATGTACCAAGGAGGACATTTCCTAATCAGTCTTACTAAGGCAATGCTACCAGGAATCAAGGTCAAGCAAATCATCTTCCTCCCCCTCAGAGGAATAACCTTGCCATTGAAGTACCTCCAACTAATTCAATAGTTGGATATCTTAAGGCAGAATCGAATTTCTCCTTCCAGCTTGAATTGAACCCAAAAGATGATGATATCCCTTCATAGAGGGAGAAGAAGAATTAGCTGGTGACTCTAACATTGGTTTCTTGAATTACCAGAATGAACCTAGAAGTGAAGGTAAAGCAGATGAGGGATCATATGATGTGTTCACTGGTCTAAGAATTAGTTAGCCTAGTAAGCTGATAAAGAGAAGATAGAGGAGTGACCTCAACCAATAATTTTAATTTCTAAGTGGGGAACCACTATGCCTTTCCAACCAAAGGACCCAGTGATTACAAGAAAGGTAAGTACATCAAACATCCATACACCTTCTACTTCAAATTTTTAGACTAGTCCTCCCCCTCCCAAAAAGCAAAAGGATGAACTCCCATCCTCTATTCCTAGTCCATTTCAGACATTTGACATAATTGACCATATAAAGAAAACCAAAATTAAAATGTCTAAATTTGAATTCTTGCAGTCCAACCCTAATCAGTTGGATAAGTTGGTTCAATGTGTAAAGAACCAAACCATCCCTGCAAGACAGGATGCTAAGAAGGTAACTCATGATACCCCAAGGAACATGTCCATCCCAAACCATCTTGTCATTACTCCTACTGCTCTTGAGAGGACTGAACCTTTCTATGTCTCCTTGCTAATAAATAGATATCAGATGAACAATTGCATCATTGATTTTAGAGCTTTAGATAATGTCATGCCTGCCAAAGTGTAGAATCTCTTGGTCTCACACTGACCAAGACATTTGGGAGATGTGTCTTGATGGATAATAAATAAGTACCACTACTGGGATAAATTTAGGATGCCTAATTTGCATTTGCAGTATTCCCAGACAAGAGAATCAAGATGACTATCTTGGTGGCTAATGTCCCAGCTTCATACGACATCCTTGGCTAAAATTTATACAAGTATGTTGGTGGTAAGTTAAGCATGGACTTGTCTGAGGCAAGGATCCCAGTCAAAGGCATTATGAAGAGGCTACCCCCTGAGAAGGAAGTAAAATACGTGGTCACTCAGACATTAGTGCCTGAAGCTCAAATTTTATTTGAGTCTTCAGGCATGGGTAGTTATTTCTTGACCATAGAGGAGGTTCATGTTTCAGCTAATCAAACTTCTAAAATTGATAGTCTAAAAATTGGTTCAAATAGAAAAATAGAATAATTAGAGGAGTGCAGTGTAAGTTTAGAAGAATCTCCCCCTCCAAATGATGAAGAGTCTAAGGAAAAATCAATGTCTAATGAGGTATGGATTCTAGAATTTGATCATAGCTACTCTTCTACCATCTTAGGAGCTAGGATTGTGTTGATATCTCCTCAAAGAGATATCTTTCTTTCATCATACAAGTTTTAATTTAGCAACACCAACAACATAGTTGAGTACAAATCTCTATTGCTTGTATTGAAGGTTGCATGAGACAAAGGCATTAAACTCCTTCATGCCAAAGGAGATGCTGAATTGGTGGTTTGTCAGGTGAGGAACCTGTATCAAACCAAGAATGAGAGATTGCACCATTACTGTAATCTAGTCTAAGATCAAATTAAAAGCTTTGATGCTTTCAGCATCTCTACCATACTTAGGGAATTCAATGACAAAGCTGATGCATTGGTTGTTTCAGTAACTCTATTGGTTCTTCACCTAGACTTCAAAGGAGACAAGTACATTATCAAGCTAGTCTTTCGACCAAGTGTGCCTGATAATGCTAGTCATTGGCAGGTGTTTAATAATGACAATCAAATCATTACCTTCTTGGAACAAAAAGATAGCTTTTTACAATTTCACTTTGAAGGTAGTGAACTTCAGAAGCTTGAACCAGCCCTTGAATTAAGTGGAAATGTAGGTGAAAAATTCTTGCAACTCAAAGGGAATAAAATCCTAAAAGGCCTAGTTTCCCTTGAGAAGTTATTTGACAAACATGATAGATTCATTAAATAGCAGCAAATGGATTTAAGCTCCTCCCAAGAGTTTGATCAAATAAATCTAGGTATCGAGGAAGATCCCAAGATGGTGAACATTGGAAAATGCTGCACTCTTGAAGAGAAGTTCAAGTTCATTGCTCTACTTTGCCAGTACATGGATTTCCTAGCATACTCCTATGATGATTTGAAGTCACTCAAGCCTGAAGAAATCCACCATGACATTCCTCTCAAAAGTGATTCAGTGCCTTAAAATTAAAAATCTAGATAGTATAATCTAAAGATATCAGGTACTATTCTATCTAAAATATAGAAAATGTTAAATGCTAGGATAATTTTCCCAATTTATCATTCCACATGGATTGCCAATATAGTTCCTGTGAGGAAGAAGAATGGTGAAATTCACCTCTATGTGGGCTTCAAAAATTTAAATTAGTCATCCCTAAAGGATACCTATCCTCTGCCAATCATGGATCATGTCCTTCAGATAGTGACTAGTTCAGAGATGTTATCAATGCTAGACGGCTTCTTAGGGTATAATCAAGTTGAAGTTGGTGAATCAGACCAACATAAGACTACCTTCACCACACCTTGGGGCACCTTTGCCTATTAGAGAATGCCATTTGGCCTAATAAATGTTGACACCACTTTTCAGAGAGCAGTAGACCTTGATTTCAAAGATGAAATGGGTAAGTTCATTATAGTTTATCTTGATGACTTAATAGTCTTTTCCAAGCATCACCCTAACTATGTACACCATTTTCAACAAGTGATAGAATGTTTCTACCAGAATGACATTTCTTTGAATCCCAAGAAGTCTATTTTTGAGGTAACAAAAGGGAAACTTCTCAGACACATTATGTCCATAGAATGCATAAATATTTACTTAGAAAGAGTCAATTCCATTTAGGAGCTTACCCTACCTAAAATTAAAACTACAGTTCACTCTTTCTTTGAAAAAGTGAATTTTTTACGAAGGTTCATCCTAGAGTTTGCTGAGAAGACTCGCCGCATTATAAATATGATGAAAGGAAAGGCCAAATTTAGCTAGACTAAAGAAGGCAAATTGGCATTATGGGACATCAAGACAACTATTGCTCATGCCCCAATTCTGGTTTGTCTAATTATACCAAGGATTTCACCATATACAGTTATGCTTCTGAACACACAATTTCAACAATATCGGTTCAATAGAACCAAGAAGGTGTGGAATCTCCCATTTATCTCATGAGCTATCCTCTCAAAGCTCATGAGATGAAGTACTCAAACATGGAGAAGCATGCTTATGCAGTGGTAAAAGAAGTGAAACATTTCCACTTTTACATCCTGAATTCACACACTACTACCCTGGTTCCTAACACCATAGTCAAATCCATTTTAACTCAGTAGGAGTTTGGAACCAAAAGAGGGAATTAGATTGCTAAAATCTAAGGGTTTGATCTAGTCATCAAAATAATGAAGCTGGTTCATGGAAAGGGCCTATGCCATTTGATTGCTAACAACAAACCAAAAGAAATAAGGCATGAAGAAAAAAGAATAGAAGACATGCCAATAGTTCTCTTTGTCTCCACCACAGATGAGTGGTATTTGAATATTGCTCATTTCCTTACCTATGGTGAGTGTTTCATAAAGAAAGGAGGACTATTAAATTGAAAGCTATCAATTTTGTCTTGTAGGACAACGGCTTGTATAAGTGGATCCTTGATGGAGTGTTCCTTTATTGTGTGGATAAGGAGCAACAAAACCAAAATTTGAAGTCCTTCAACAATCTAGCCTATGGAATCCATTTCTCTACTCCTGTAACTTCCCATAAGATTCTATGAGCTAGGTATTACTAGCCTACTCTCTTTCAAGATGCATATAAATGGGTAAATAAATGTGAACTATGCCAACAATTCATTGGAAGACCTAAATTCGCTGCTCTTCCTCTTAAGCTAGTGGTGATAGAAGAGCCATTTCAAAAATTGGGAATCAATTTCATTGGTGTTGTAAACCCATCTTCAAGTGCTGGACATGATTATGTCCTCATAGCCACAAATTACTTCACCAAGTGAGTGGAAGATATTCCAACCAAGCATGCCACTTCAGAAGTAGTGTGCAACTTCTTCAAGGAGAACATCATTTCTAGGTTTGGGGTCCCAACCACAATTGTCATAGATAATGCAACTTGTTTCTCTTCCCAGAAGATTACTCAATTCTATTTTTACTATGGGATTACCCTCTCCCACTCTTTTGATTATTTTCTACAAGGGAACGACCAAACTGAATCAAGCAACAAGAACCTAGTGACCATCATTAGGAAGCTAGTGGATGACAACCAATGAACATGTCATAAAGCATTAGTTGATGCTTTGTGGGTAGACAGAATCACACCCAAGAGGGTGACTGGTATATCACCTTTCCAACTTCTTTATGGTCTTAATTCTGAAATACCAATCACCTTAGAATTGCCAACATTGAAATTGGCTAAGGCAGTTGAACATCAAACATATGAAAGCTCCATCAATAAGAGAATCATGTGCTTGACTGAGCTGGATAAGCAGCGAACTATGGTGGTGGACTGAATTGCTGCACATCAAAGTCTAGTGAAGAATCTCTTTGAATAGAAAGCAATAAATTGTGATTTCCAAATTGGAGATCAAGTCCTGTTGTGGGACAAGAGAAGAGAACCAAAAGGAATGCATGGGAAATTTGATTCCCTTTGGAGAGGCCTGTTTATTATTCTTCAGCTCCATGGTGAAAATAGTTTCTTGCTAAAGTATCAAGATGGCACACCCTTTTCTCTACCTCACAATGGGTAACATCTGAATCACTTCAATTCTTAAAGTATCACATAAGTTCACCTGTACATATGTATATTTGTATAGTCTTTGTTTCTATTTTGTGTTGTTCATTTTAATTTTTGGCACCTTTCTTTTTTGGGTAGCATGAATCCATAGCCAAATGGCATACTTCAAGGCACTAGAGATTCTAGTTTCTACGCCCCTTAACTCTTCCAATTTTTCAAATAAAGGAAGTTCCCCAAATAGAGCCAGCTATTGTTCCCCAAAATTTTTCACTCATTTTGGAACAACATATGAACTATTTTGGTTCAACAGGCTAAACCTCTCTTTTCCCTTCTCAAAAATTGTTCTGAGTATTCAAATTCTCCATTATTTAAGATTTTCCAATTTTCTACAAACTCTACAAGCTTGAAACTATGGACTCTACAGGCTTGAAACTACGGACTCTGCAGGCTTAAAACTATGGACTCTACAGGCTCATTTCTATGGACTTCATAGGAAAGAAATAAGTTCTCAAAAATTAAGAATTTTCAAGCTTGGTTCAATGCCTTGGTTCAACTAAAAATGTTCATCGGCAAGCTTCTAAGCAAGGATTGAACCATTGAACCATTAAACCATTGAACCTTGAACCAAAAAAGGTTTAACGGGTTCAACGGGTTCAAAGGTTCAACATTGTCCGCAAGATTAAAGAGTTAAGTGCTTTGTCAAAAGTTCATAAAGTTCAACTGCTTCAAGGTTCAATGGATTCAAAACACTTACTAAAAAGAAGAAGGCTTGAACCATTAAACTTTTGAACCTTAAACAATTTTGGCTCAAAGGTTCAATAGGTTCAATGCACAGTTGGTTCAAGCAGTCAAAAGACTTAGCCAAAACAAAGAGATTAAACTGATTGAACCATTGAACCATTGAACCAAATTTTGTTCAATCGGTCGATTCCAATGGTTGGTTCAAAGGACTACCCCAGAGCTGAAGGAACAAATGCCCTTGCAGAGGGTAGTGAACTAGAGACAAGTGCCCCTGTAGAGGGTAGGGAACATGAGTTAAAAGGATCAAAAAGTGACTAAGGCCAAAAGGGAACATTTCCTTTAGAATTTTTGTCTGAGGAAATTACTAAGTGAAGGAACTGTAAGAATTCCTTCAGGAAGATTTTCCTCAGAAAAGTAGACAAGGCAAAGGTAAATTCTTTCGGACAAAATGTCTGAAGGAATTCCTTCAAAATTTTGTCTGAAGGAAAATCCTAAAGGAAAAGTCTAAAAGGAAAAGCCTGAAAGAAAGTGGACAAGCCAAGGAAAGATGTCCTTCAGACAAAATGTCTGAAGGAATTCCTTTGGACATTTTGTTTGAAGGAATTGAAGCTTGAACAATCGCTAAAAAAATTGAAGCCCGAAGGCTACCTGAAGGACCTCGAAGGGTAGGTAACCTTATGGGGGGCTCTTGGAACCTACAAAAAGGACCTTTCTCATAAGCCTATAGGGAGACCTTCCCTTCGAGGCATTCTAAGGACACAATGCGAAGGAATTTTAATGGCTTTAAAGGGACTTGGAAAAATAAAAGAAGCAGCGATTGAACCAAAGCAAAGAATGAACCAATAAAATAATTGAACCTTTAACTAAAAGAGTTCAAAGTTCAATGGTTTATAGGTTAAAGTGGTTCAAAGATAACCCCAATAAAAGGAAGAACATGGATGATTCTAGAGACCAGTTTAAAGGATGGTTCAACTAGATAAAGCAAAGAAATGAATGAACAAAGGCAGTGATTAAACCAGGAAGCTAAAAAGATCACCTAAACCATTGAACCATTGAACCAATGAACTTTCATAGGTATAAAGGTTCATGGTTCAATATGGTTCAAATAGCCAATAACCATTGATAGCCCCATGGACGTCAAAATTAAGGTAATGGGATATCTGTTGATTTTTGAATATGGCACAAAATTTGAAAAAAATGCCAAGTGACCAGCTAAAAAGAGAACATGAGAGCTCAAATTTCTATAGGGAAGAGAGAAAAATAAAAAAAGATCAAAAATATCTACAAGAGAGTTATTTCCAGTATGTGGAATAGTTCAATAGGTAGACTTCTAAGCATGCCAAATCAAAGATGCAGCGTGTTTTTCTTCCATGAAGTAAAGGTAGAATGGACAACTACATAGATATTAGGAAAAGGACCAGATAGTCCATACTAAGGAAGAGACATATTAGATGAATTGGCACATCATAGTTAAGGCTAATACACTTTTTCAAGCATGGTCACTCAATAGAACTGAAAATACATTCAATGCATTGAATGCAACATGGGTCGTTCCATGGAAAGTAGTGCCAAGCCTTTTTGGGGGCATCCACATATTTTAATCTCTTGTATGATGCCAAAGGGGACTTTTCCATTACAAAAGCAAAAACTCTACCCAAATTATACTGATACTTTGAGCTCAGATTGTTGTTCATATTATTTTATTTGAATGAGAATGCAAGTTACTTGAAGACTTTGTGATGTTATAGCTTGTGCCATTTTAGGAGATTATTCTTATGTCTATCTTCTGGATGCATTCTTGTTTATTTAATTTAACAAGCAGAAATAGTGGAAGTAATCAAGAAGGTGTCTTGAAACCAATTGTGGAAAGACTTTGTGCTCTACAATTATTTTCAGTGTGTGTTTTTGTCTATTTTTTATTTTTGTGTGAAGGATCTTGGGATGACTTTGTGCCCCCATTATCCTTTGTTTTTCACTCTTTGGGTAGCTGAGGTGTAGACTTTGTGTTACAGTTCATTCTACTGGTTACTACACTTTGTTACCAGTTTCTTGTCACTACCTAAAAGAACTCATGCTATTTCCTACAAGATCACTTCTGAAATAAGAGAAGTGCCTTCAATGTTTTCACTAGGATTTTATCCTCTATTTTTTAACATCATTTCTAAAAAAAGAGAGATGGATGTCATTATTCTACCCCTGAGTGCTATTTTTTGCTTATAGATATAGTATATAGCCCCTCATATTTAACAGGGAACCTCCCCTTGATGAGAGGATAGATTTATCCCCTTTTGATGTAGTAAACCTACACATTTGGCTGACCAATATCCTTTTCTATGGTTGATAAGACCTATTTTTCTCATCAGTTAGCTGATTGACAAAATATTCACCCAACAAAATGTACAAGAGATTATCATCCTAAGTGTGATAATATGCATGGTTTTACATCAGTAAAAGATGAATAGGTGTGAAATTTACCATTTAAGTTTTCCCATCTATCTATGGTTGAAAATTTATTGACTGGTCTAGTTATGTACCCATCAAGTTACACAATGTTTGCCAAAAATTATTTACAAAGTTTGGATGTCAATTGGAGATGATGGATGTTGGAATCCTAAATATGGTTGAAAAAGACTTGTGCATTGACAAGCATGCCAATGTTTTTCTTGCAAGTAACCATGATATCCATCTTAAAAAACCTATCCACTACAATGAACACAACATCATGCTAGTGTCTTGTCATAGGTAACCTAATCATGAAATCCATGTTGATAGATTCTCATGGTATGGATGTAACTGGTAGAGGTGTGTAAATTCATAACTTCCTAATAATAGGATTGTATATATAATAAGGAATGTAATAATTGATGTGTAATTTCACATTTGTGCACATATGACACTAGAAGAAGTGTGACCATAATATGACTAGAGTATTTATCATGCCAAAGTGTCACGAGGTCTTGGTATAGTGAACTATGAAATGATTTGTTAGTAAGTTACTAAAATATGAATATAGATATTTCCAAGATTATATATAAGCTATTTATAAAATTAGAACTCCTAAACGTGATTACATTGCATAATGTTGGTGTAAGTCACTGTGAAGTCCTAATTAGTTAAGTTGAGGGATAACTGGTTTTTGAAGTTATGGCCATGCATGTCCAACACCATGATAAACATGTGAATTTGTGGTTACCTAAGGAAATTATATAAATTTTTGTCTTTCCCTCTCTTTTTCTTGATCATCAAATGGAACTGCTATAGGTAAGTCATCCATCTCATGTGTTGTGTACTCTCTAGCTTGCCCTGTGTCTATAGGAATTGAATTGTCTTGTGATCTAAATGAAAAATGGTATCCTTCCAAATAATATAGTGGTGTTATTAATTAATTTATTTAGAAATAACATAGTTTTATTTCTCATAGGTGGAGTAAATTTTCACCATGTCATTGACCTTCTTTGAGTGGTATGTGATTGGATGTCCATACTACATGAGTATTACACCAAGTGTATATTTAGATGCATTGGTGTGAATTTTGAATTAATGTGAAATGTAAAACATTTCAATAATAGGCATTTCATAGAGGCAACTATTTAGTTCCTTAAAATCACATTTTTGTGCATGAGTCTAATCAAACCTGGACTTTGCATGTATTATCTAGCTGAGATCCCAAGAGATGTGTAAGAAACTAAAGATGAACCTATGGTTTAAGTTGTAAAGTACAAAAAAACTCCTCAATTATATGAGATTATGTAGAGTATGAAAATCTTGGATCACTTTAATCATATTTCTATCTACATGGATGTCTATGCGATGAATAATGTAGCCCAAGTACTACATCTATATAATACTAAACGTACACTTTTACATGTTGGCCTAAAACTTGTGTCTATGTATAGTGTTTAAGACACATGAGATGTGATACATATTCTCCTTAAAAATATTGATAAATATGATAATGTCATGATGAAGGAGTTGTGAAAAGGGCTGAGTAGATTTTTTATCAAGTACATGAAAGTGGATGGTGCATTGATTAGGTTGAAAGGCATGACTAGCCATTTATACAATCCTTCTTGTGTTTTTAATGTTGTATTCTAAATATATTTAGGATGGAGTGGAACCTAATGGTAACCTAACTTCAAGTCAATCTTGGTGAAGTATTGTGAACCTCAGAGCTGGTAAAAAAGGTTATTAATCCACAGTAGTGGGTACTAATTCTTCATCATTATTTTGTTGAGTGTGTAATAATCAAAGTTGTTATGACCCATATTTATTGGGTGTGAATACTATTATACATATGTAATGAGGAGATATAGGCTTGATATTCCCTTGATTAAGGAGATCTTATACCTAGCACCAGATTTCATCATTCTCACAAACTAATCTATGATATAAGGTTTATTTAGAAGAGGGGATATAGGAACCAAATCAATCTAGTTATTTATTATGTAGTGTGTTTTAAGGCCTTTGGTCTCTTTGAATAATTCACTGTGATACTCCAATAACTTTTCAAGCTACTATTACTATGACATTGTGTAAGTGGTATGCACTACCAGAGTGTGATTTCCCTTCTACATAGGTGTGTCAGGGTAAACCATGAGCAACATGAACTTTTACATGTGTGAGACAAGTTTATGACATTACTTGGAAAATACCAAGGTGAATTTGGTTGTGGGTGATAACTCAAAGAGATTATAGAAGTGATATTGCAAACAAATAGTCCAATGTTGTGGCTTAACTTGATATGTAGCTTATTTTTCATACAATTATAATCTTCATAGTAAGATGTCATAAACCTCCAAAGGTGCGATATCACAAGTGATGTTATCCTCCATTAGCTTGAACTTTTATTTAAAAGTGCATTGTCTCTAGAGATTTATATCTTTCCCCTGTTGTAACCACCCTAGATAATATGGTTGTTGGATTATTTATCCAAATTTATTTATGTTTTATTTAGTTTTGTTTATTTAATTATTGGTTTTTGGGTTGGTTATACCCATGAGTTTGTTTTATTTAACCAACTCCATAATATTTTTAATGCTTGTATTTCTACTAAAATAAATCAAATGATTTACAATAAATTTATTTTTGAGTTAATTATTCTCAGATTAGGATCGAATAGTGGTATCAGAGCATGGTTGTTCATAATAAATGAAGATTAATGAAATATGAAGGCTTGGTTGAGAATCTACATATATAATTTGTACAATGGCGGGTATGATTTTAGTCTTTGATTTCCTCTTCAACTAGTACATCACTTTCATTATAAGACCTGTACAATATTTTTTTCACAAATTTCAACATGTAATATGACACCCCCATGACATGTGAGGAAGGCATAGAAATTTATTTTGGAAATATGTTTGCGTTTATTTAAGTTGTTTAGAAATTTATTCAAATTCATATTTATCAATCTAATTAACTTTATGCTAAATAAAATAAATGTGGGTTGAAGGGCACAACATAAAATTATAAAGGAACATTGGCTGAAAGAAGTATGGTGTAATTTTTAAAATAAAATATTCCTCAGCATAAGTTACTCCTATATATTAATTCCATTTTATTATATTCATAGTGTGCATGAAACCAATAAAATATAGACCTATGTGGCTGAAAATATTTGTTTTCACTAAAATTTTATAGTATCTGATACAAGAGCATAATGGTGAGTGATAAATTCTTATTACTCCAATTCATATTATGTAGTCTTCCTTCACCAAGCAAAACTTATGTGGGTAATTTTAATAAATACAATGGTTGTTTTCCAAAAATTCAATGATTTATCAAATCTAGCATAGGAGTATGGTAGCTTGTGTATGGCAAAATTCAACTAGATTAACTATTTTTTGGGTCCTCCTAAGCACCAAACATAAGAATTTTGAGTGATAATTTCTATATATGCACAATTTTTCTCATGTGAATTAATTTCACCCATAATTAATTTCCTCTTATTTTGGAAAATAGGGAAAAATAAGTTTTAAATAGTAAATTCTTTGTTGGTATTATACAAATGTTTATAGATTGCTTGGATGTGTTGAGGTCAACATACCCCCTTTTTTGAAAATTGGGACCCTTGAGATGTTTTTAAACTTAACCCTAAAAGCATGGCTTACTTTTTTTATAATTATTAGAATTTGAAAATCCACTTTTGATAATATTAGTTTACTAAGTTGTGTTTTCCTTTAAGCTTGCCTAACGTTGTTAATGATTAGTCTTCATGTATTTAAGTTACAAGTTTCATGGAACCCTTGCTAGTAGATTCATGTTCTAAAATGCTCATATAAACCCTTGCTTCAAGTTTGAATTTGAATTTAGTAGGAGCATTTGGGTAGGGACATTTTTTAAATATGTTTTGGACTTAAGCCTTATTTTTATGTTAAGGATTGGTCATGTTTTTTAACATAACCAAAACTTAACTTAAAAATTATGCTTGGTCCACTTTTATTTTCCCTGTTGTCCCCTTTTATCTCGAACATGGTTTAATATTATGTTGATAGGGTCCTCTTTATTTTCTACCATGGTCTAATTTTATGCTAAGGGTCCCTTTTGATTTTCCTAGAAGAATCCTTTTTTATAGAATGATCCTCTTTGTTATAGATTTAGCCTAAAGCCTTAACCTCAAGGACCCAATCATGTTTATTAACATGAATGAGACCTTAGTCTTAATACTTTAGCCTAATTTTTTATCTCCTAATGCTAATATTCATGTTTTCACAATCCTTTTATGTTTAATTCATGGTTCCCTTTTTTATTTCCTACTTAGTCTAAGTCTATATGTTAAGGCCCCATTCATATTTACTAATATGAATGAAACCTTAGTATAAATACCTTAACCTAACTTTTATTTCATCCTGAGTATAATTTAAATATCATGCGTCTTGTAGGATCAAATGATCTGTGCTTCCTCATGGCCTTTTAATTAGATGGTGCGAAGAAATCCTAACATAATCGAGCAATTAGTCCCCCCACCATTCACATTCAAGCTCTCATATCATGGTCAATGGTTATCACTTTAGTATGGGCCAAAGATAAGATGGAGTGAGAACATCATAAAAAATTCAAAGCCTTAGAAGGCCCATGGAGCTACCATGTGGCATTCCTACATTTGAATATTAAGAGAAAAGCATCATGCATGTCAAAAGGGACCAATCATGAGTGAGCTCCTAGATCACAATCAGATGGCTCTTGGTTCATATTGATTCTTGATCTAATGGAGATAATTGAGTTTAAAATTCCTAGAAGGCCCACATAAGTTCTAAGTGGCACTCTCACATTATAATATAGGAGTTTGATGAGCTTAAATTTGACATTTGCACGACTATTATTTTGATATTTGTGAGGACATATTTGACATCCGTGTGATCATCAACATTAAGCCCATCAAAACTAATAGCTTCACTATCTTAAATTTGATGTTTACATGACAGTCATTTAACATCTGTGAGGATGTATTTGACATTTGTAAGACCATCAAATATAAGCTAATGAATTATTTTTCCTAGGATCAAGATAGACTCCAAAATGTTGCTAAAAGCCCATGAATGGAATTGTGGACTAATGAAATCCCTTGAAGGATTTTCAAACACTTGAAATATTTGAACTAAAATATTGAAATGGTCTCATAGGTATAAATATTTGGAAAAATAGATTTAGTTTAAGCCTATAGCCTAAGGTCCCCATTACATTTATTTGAATGTTGTGAACCTTAGGTTAGAGATTTATACTAAGTATTTTTTTTTAAATGGATTATTATAACATGAAACTTATCCCAAATACTTTTAACCAAAGGTTTTTATTGTGTTTATTAATATAATAAATATTTATGTCAAAATTTGGCACTTGATCATTGTATCACGTAGACCCCCTTTTTGGACATGTTCTAAAAGTCAACATAATAGTTTTAGCCCAAAGTGTGTGTTATGTTTATTAAACACAACATAAAATATGGCCTAAAATATTTATCCATGGTACCCTTTGTATAAAATTAGACATAAACAACTCAGCCTAAGGTTTATTTCATGTTAGATAAACATGAAATAAACCTTAGATTAAGATGTTTAAACCTAAATCCCTACCTTAATATTGTACTAATTAAAGGTCGTACATCTTTGTAGATCCTACATCTCATGTTTCATCATAGAAGGATGATCTAATAACACAAAGATGCTAATGACTGAGAACCCACAGGCTCAACAAATGGTAAACATACATTTGAAATGTGACCGACAAAGATGTTAGAGCCCAAAAGGCCCATAGAGGTGTTAAGTGGCACAACCATGGGTCTTAGTACCAAAAAGGACTAACAACAAGTAAGGGCCTAGATCATAATCAATGACCCATGATGATCCAAGGATCTTGATCCAATGACATGAAATAAAAGGGCATTTTTAAAATGCTAATGGATAGTGCTTCAAAGGCATTTTTTTAAAATGCCATAAAAGGTTCTAGATTGATGCCACATAAGCAAAAAATGACATAATAGAAGATATTGTGTGCCTAAGAACACAAATGTATAAAGGCAAAATTCCAAATGAAATCTGAAGCATGTATGAGCCAAACTGCAAATGAGATACCACCATCAAAGCTTTAAAGCCCTAAACATTACATAAAAGTGACCCTAAGTAAACCCAATAGATTGTAGTAAATCTGAGAGAAGCTTAATTATGTTTTGAGAACAAAAGATTTAGCATAAAGATAATTTGTAATCTAATTATGAATAATTTACAATTGTAAAATCCATGGTAGCTCACAGATAGTAATTGAGAGACAAGACAAAGTTCTACCTATCTATAGATAATTAAGGAAGGGTTTTCAAAGATATTAAACTAGATGTTACATCCCTAAATAATTAAAATAAAATTTGGTCTGAGATCTTCTAAACCATAGAGGAGATGAAACCCATTACCAATGAGGAGCAAAGGATTTCCTCTATTAGCGGGAGATACTATGACCTAGTTGCCATTCAAATGGCTAGCCTCCACCATGCTATTGCAAAACTAGAGGTACTCCATTGCATTGACATTCTTGCTCCAATTTTTATTCATTATAGAATTGACAATGATTGTATTATCCATGAGGGAAGCTCTAGGAGAGTCACTTACATTTCCCCGGTAGCATTTGAGAATTAATATAATCTCCCAAAAGCGCATGTGAACCTATCCACAATAAAAAAATGGACCAATAAAAATGATGTCAATAACATCCTCAAGCCATGGTTACTAAAGGGAACCATATATTCTAGGAATTTAAGGGAATAATCCCAGTTGTCCAATTTAGGGAGGGAATTAGGGTAATCATGACCCTGTTAAACATAATCTCTAGATCCCCTATAACTATATATGTCAATAAAATTTGAGTGTCTTATGTCTATTTTATGGTAGAAAAAGAACTCATTCCTCCAATTGGGGATATGATTAGCATTCACCGAGGTAAAAAATTTACAACTATCAAAGAGAAGACAAGAAAATAGTTATTCATGATGTCTTATTTTCTAGATGCCCTAGTAACTTCCACTAAGGTCCCTAACATTAAAAATTGGTCCCCTGAGGGAAGAAACACCATCTCCCACCACTACTCAAAGCTTCACATCTTTAATATAGACATCAAATTCAATTCATTTATGACTTTGTCTATCCTACTTTGTAGAATCCATTATAGGGTTTGCCATGCCCAAGGTTAGACCTTTGACTAAAAAATATGTGGAGTTGATGGGAGATATCTAGTTTTACCTAGATTTCACTATAGTCAAAATTGAGGTAATTTTAATTTAGTCCTATAGGTTGCTTATTTATGTTTTTTACAAATTAGTAATATAGGAAATTACATCCCAACTACTTAATGGTGTTGATGGAGTTTGCAAGGAGAAAAAGAAGGGCCTTTTCCATCCCTTTCCTTTAATAATTAAAAGAATAGTTTTGCAAGATTGGAATAAAGTGGACACCATGGCTAAGCACAAGGAGTCTTTTGTGTTATAATTGGATGACCTCAAGCATTTGGATACTAAGAATATAGTGGGCCCACATTTAAAGAAAAAATAGTTGCCCAAGCCAATCTATGAGCATCAAATAATTCCTTATGACACCCTCCATATGAAGGCTCATAATTTTGAGGAAGTATTGGCTAGATTCCAAAAAACCAACCTTAAGATGGTACACAAATTGACTAGTGATGATAAACTAGTAGGGGAAGTATGGTAAATGCATCCTCTATAGTATCAGTTACTACCTGGACCTTCCAATCCACCTTAAGAATAATAGTAGATAAAAGCACAATAGCCCCCAACACAAATTATACAAGGTAATAGCAAGGAGAAGTTGGAAGAGGGACTTGGTGAGGTATATTCATCATTATCTCTCCCTCAAATACCAAATTCCCATAGTGAGCACTTGGATATGATTGTGCTTGAGCTTGATGAAATAGTAGAGGATGCCCTTAAGGTCCTTACTAAAGCATATGGCTCTGAAGGAGAAGAATGGGCTGAATAAGCTCAAGTTTAAGTAGAGAAATCTAAGTAAGAAGATAAAGGAAAGGATGTTGCCTTGGATATGGTCCTAGTGGCACAACTAAAGAAGAGGAAATCAAAATTGGTAATTATACTTATTAGACAAAAAAGGCCAAAGTTAACTCTCACTCATTGCATAAGTGATATAAACTTGTTTAGTGAGTATTTCCTCATTCATGGGCCAATCATCCCTTATTAGTTCATTCATGGAAAGATATAAAATATCAATTCCTATTCTCATTCATGGGCTCTGACCCAATCCATCAATGTTGATGTGCATGAAGAAATCAAGCCATAGAAAAAGGCCTTAATGAAAGAACAAGAAGAGAGAAGAATAGTAAATACTATAGGTTTATATGACAAGTAAGTGGATGCTCCAGGAGCATCAAAAAACACAAGGGTATATGTCCTAGAACCTCCAAAATATATTGATTCATCTACTATAGTGCAGTTCAATCCAAAGATAGTTTTATTAGAGAGGGTCACAACAAGAAAAGCCATGGTGGGAATTGAGGAGTTCACATTCTAAAAGGTTGAGCCTTTTACAAGTTTAAATCCAATAATAAACATTGTATATTGGTGAACAACCCATACATGAGGAAGATATAAAGAGCCTAACCGAGGCTCATTCAGCCCAAGTCAAAGAAGGCATAAATGAAATAAAGAATTCATAATTTAGAGAAAGAGAGGGAGAATTTAGAGACCCAAGGCATTTTATTAGTGCATGAGGCTATTATAAACATGTTTGAAGTATCATTTTTTGAAATGTTTGATTCATTAAAATCAATAAAGATAAGGCAAGATGCAATATAGGACAACAAAGTGAGGTGGCTAAATGGTTGGTAATAGAATGATAGGCTATGGAGGCAAAAATAAAGGATCTTATCAGAATATTAATTATAAATAAGATTCTAAGCTCAAAACCATTAGCCTAGCCCATATAAATGTTATAATATAGATAATGGTAGATAATATCCAAAGCTTAAGTACTTGGTCAACATGCTTAGATAGGATTCTAAAGGATGATGAAGAGATGATTACCAGAATTAAATAGATCATTGGCACCATGTTGGAAAATCTTACAAATAATACAACCCTAAGGATTATTGATGATGTAGAGTATAAACATGGAGTCAATTTAGTGATGAAGGAAGTAAATGGCAAAAGCTAGGGCAAGTTAGGAACTGACAATATTATGATTTTGGGCATGATCTTCACTACTAAGAAAATATTGCAAAAGATAGAAGCATTAAAGAAGAAATGGTGAGGAATGATAGAGACTTTGAAGACTTATTCGACCAAGAAGATGTCTCCCTTCTGAAGCTAGCTATGGACTTAGATCTTATCAAAGAACAACATCAAAAGGTGATGGAGCTTCTATAGGAGCAACAAGGGGACCCTTCTGTAATAGGTCCACCTAGTTAATATTCCTTTTTGTAAAAATATTGTAATATTTGAAATAGGAATATTATTTAGTAAAAGGCATATGCTAGTTTGTTAGAATATTTACCTCTAGGTCAGTCTAATGTAGAAAAGTAAATGTATTCTAGAACTTTCTAAAGAAGGACAACTATGTTTATCTTTTGTACATTTTTTATCTTGTAACTGACCAATATACTACTTGATCTTTATATAAAATTCATGTATTTCCATCTTTTAAAAGGATATTTTTGAGAAAAAAATGTATACTTAAAGTAATTAATACAATCAAGGAATTATGTAAAGATTATCCAAATTTTATGTGTCAATTGTTAACATAGCTTTCTCTCAATTATTTGTTATAAATCTTGAATTTGAATAGTTTCTTTGAGGTTTGAATTTGCATTAGTGATACAAGGTTACTAATTTGTGCTTGTATTAAAGTGGTTGAAGGATCTTGAATTTTATTCATTTCATTTGTTCTATATTCACATGTACTTATGCTATTTGATTTTAGTAACAATTCTTTAAAGAAAAATCTAGTTCTTACTTGTATAAATATATATTATCCTTATAATTTTGCCTGGTGTGTGGTGAGATTTGAGCTTTTGCTATTTTGTATCATATACTAGTAAATGTAGGTTTAGTTGTAATTGAAACTTTGTCATGAAATTTGAGTCAAGGATCAACAATCACTTGTTTGCTTTCTACCTTAACCTTCCTTTTTACTTATTTTTTTAAAACCAAATCATTGTACTTTAGATTTCATTATAAATATCCATTTAGATTAATCTATAGTTTAATTTTTTTATCATGACTCACTAGCACTACTAAAGATACTTACAATTTACAAATTATTGGACCATAATGGATCCCAACTATCAATTATTATAAATTTTATGAAACATTCATACATTACTCTACCATTATTTCACCACAACATGATACTCATGTTTTGAATTCCTAGAATTATAAAATGAGAAGTGTTCTTGAACACTAAGAACCTTTGTGTTATATTTAAAGGCATCAATAGGAGAGCATTCCACTGATGCTAGAAAGAGGGACAATCTCTATGAATTGGTTGGATCTTTGCTTATGTTTATCTATTTTGATCTAAGATTGATGTTATCTCTACACTTTTGAGAAATTATTTACTTAAAAGTATAAATATAATTGATCTTTATGATCTTTGACCTATATTTGTGCTTCCTTAGACAAAGATCAAAGTTCTTTGAGTTTGATGCTTGGTTTTAGTAAATTTAGATTAAACTTTGAAAATCCATAGTATTTGAGGTTAGTATGGCTTGTTTTGATCAAAGGTTGGCATATATTTCATATATCTAAATTTATTTGAGCTTAGACTTATAAAGATATATCATATTTACATAATTGGACACATCTTTGAGCTAGTTTAGTCAAAGATTTATGTCCTTTATTATTCTTTACACAATATTTACAAAATGAGCTTAATGTGAAAGTTTTATCCTTATTCTTTATAAATATTAATGTGATACATCATATTTAAAATAGGATCTTCAATCTTCAAGCTGAAATTCCCAAGGATTCGAATCAGATCACATTTAGAAATAAGGGAACCTTTGCTTGAACTTGAGGTTCATAGAAGAGCCAGGCATGATAAAGGTAGATGTAGGAGATCCAAATATTCTCCAACATCACCTCTTCAAGGTACATTTTAATTCAACCTTTGTTTAGGTATGGATTGTTTGGGAGAATATTCAATCAATGTGTTAGGTGTGATATATGATTTCCCACATAACCTTGAAAAATATTTGCCAACATTTAGTCCAACTAGTATAGTGATTGTTGAAGATCACATTAAATATTTTAAAGTTTCCTTAAGGTTTATAAATGTTTTACATGAGGATGTATCACGTAGGATATTCTCCATTTAATTTTTAAAGTGCTTCTTATGAATGGTTTTTGAATTTGCCTAACAATTATATCACTAGTTGGGATGGTTTCAATAATATTTTCATAGACTAGATTGGTAAGATTGTTAGTCCATGTGTCATTTATCACTAGGTCACCACCATTATAAGGGTTATAAGTGATCCCATAAGGTCCTTTAATGCCAAGTTTTATAAAATGAATAGCAGGACCATATAACCTTATAAACTTGATGATGTTTTAGCTCCATAAATCTAAAAAGATGTAGTGGATCCCATGACCTTTGTATTTTTGAAGAGATATATTATAGATATAACTTCATTAGCCAGTGATTATTATGAATCAGTGATCCTTAATGATCAAATTCAGTCCCAAGGACAAATGGACTACTTAGTCCCAAATATCAACTCACATATGCCCATTCTAAACATCTTCCCCAATAATAATAAACAAAATATTTCATCCTTGACCCAAATCCCAAATATAAATCAACTACCCTTGAGTCATGTTTCTCCCAATCAGAACTTAAGATTCTTGAATCATCCTACTACTGTATTAAATGTAAATGATCAAATCAATTTAGTACTAAATCATGGTACTAATAATAACTAGGTGCACAATTCTTAAACTCCAAAGAATAAGAATGAGTCTATCTTGAAAATGGTCCAAAAATTAATCACTAATTTCCTTCAGTTGAAAAAAAGTAAGCAATACTAGAGATAACTCTAGTAGGAACTTCTCATTTCAAAGGTTTAATATGCCAAAAAATAGGTTTCATAATGATAATCTATATATTAACAAGGATAATGAACCATCTTCTAGAAATAAGACTATGGGCATTAATCTTACTGGTATTTCTTTGCTTGATTATTATAGAGTGCATTTTACATCCAAACATGGTGAGATTGATTTATAGAGTTTTTCAAAGGTTTTAAATCTTTCCAAGAGTATTTGCATACATTTTAAGTGGTTATTAACAAGGATAGGGGTGAAGGTACCTCTAGATCTGAATCATCTGATCAAAGCCTTTATGGTGGAGACCTTTGATTTCCCATTTCAAGAGGAGAATGAACCTAATGATATCCCTAAGGAGATCAAGGTCTTCCAAATTTTTTTGAAGACTTATCCCTTGAGTAGAGAGCAGAGGTAGCCCTTGACTACCTCAATGACTCCAAATAACTTTGGAACTCCTTTAAATACTTCTTCAAGCAATAATATAGAGCCACCTAAAGGGAGTACCTCTAATCTCAACACTAATATTCCTAGTTCTTCTAATAAAACTGGATATAACATTGTTGAGGATATGAAGAAAATAAAGGCTAACATCACTTTATATGAACTAACATAGATTATATAACAAAGAGACCTCTTATTGGAGTCATTATCAAAGAAGTCCAACAAGCTACCCAAGGTTGACCATGCTAATGTGACTATACACAAAACTAAGGTAGAGTCTCCTCCTTTCATGCTCATTGTTAGGATGTTTGGTAAGAATGAACATAATTACTTATTGGATTCTAGTGCAACTACCAATATCATGCCTGTAGGTATATGCAAATAGCTTGGATTAACACCAATTAAGTTTGATAGGGTTGTCACCTAATTAGACAAATCTATATTTAAGGTTGTTGGAGAGTTATTAAATGCTAATATGTAGTTAGCTACTGAGCCTAGAGTACAATAGTTTATTGATATTTAAATTTTTGATATTCTTGATGTTAATGGGATCTTGTTAAGTAGGGAATGGACCAAGGCTCTGAATGGATACATGTCTATAGATTACCCACATTTGTGGCTACCTTGGAAGGGAGTTCCTAATCAGATCAAGGTTGAGAGAGATCCAAGAATGAAACACATGATCAATAAGTACAACACTATGAATGAAAGTGTCAACATTATTGACCTAGATTTAGGGGTTTTCACCCTAGAGACTATAAAGGTATGTGATCCCAAAAGTACTATGTTATCCCTATGATATGGAAATTACATTTTAATGGTGTTAGGTTTAAGGTTAGATCTAGAGTTGGTGTTGTCTTAACTTATCCTAATGTTAAGAAGTATCATGCATCTTATAGACTAAAATTCCCTTGCACTAATAATATTTTTAAATATGAGGCCCTTATCCTGGGTTTGAAATTTGATATATATAATAAGGTCAAAGAATTATTAGTCTATGGGACTTATAACTAGTAGTCAACCAAGTAAGAAGCAAATATCAATGCAAGATCTCATACCTTAAGAGGTATAAGTTTAGGGTCTAGGATCTGATTGAGTCCTTTGATGCTTTTAACATTGTCTCCATCCCAAGAGAAGAGAACTAAGCTATTGATGAGTTGTCATCTACTACAACCAATCTCATACCCAACTAGGATTCCCCAACTTCAACATTGATATGATCCCTTGTCTTTTAGTGCCTGATAATGTTCATCATTTTCAAGTCTTTAGTGATGATAAATAGATATTGGATTTCATGACTAATTATTGATCATTTTATGCTTAGATTATTGATGAGACTAATGAAAATACACTTAGGGAGGATAAATTTGATGGTAAAGTCACTCAATTAAATGACAATAAAATTCCCAAAGACATGATTGCCTTAGAAAGGCTATTTAACCAAGATAAATTGGCTAAGGTTTCTAAGATTCCTAAGGTAAGTGGGAAGGACTACAATGCAATGGATCTTGGTCCCCAAGATCAACTCTAGCTAGTCAACATGGGAAAACCCTACACCAATTTTGAGAACAAGAAGGCCAAAAAGTTGTTAATCAGTAACAAAGATGTTATAACTTGGTCTTATGATGACTTAAAGATATTTAATCCAAGATTCATTACACATACTATACCCCTTAAAAAAATTTGTAAACCTTTTAGGTAGAAGTAGAGGCCTATAAACCCTAATTTAGAACTAATGATCTTCAAGGAAGTTACGAGACTATTAAAAGCTAGGATAGTCTTCCCCATTAAGCATTCTATCTAGGTGGCTAATTTGGTGTCATTCAAGAAGAAGAATGGTGAGATCAAATACTATATTGATTTTAGGACTTAAAAAAAGAATCTGATAAGGATAATTATCCTCTTCCTTCTCTTGACTAGGTTATACAAGTTATTTTAGGTTTAGCCATGATGTCTCTTCTTGATGGATTTTTAGGATATAACTAGGTATTGGTTGACAAAGAAGATAGCATGAAGATAACTTTCACCACCAAGTGGGAGACCTTTCCATATAAGATAATGCCCTTTCGGCTAATAAACATAGGATATCTAATTCAAAGGGCCATAGACCATACCTTCTAAGGTCTAATAGGTAAATACATCATTTTATATATGGATGATCTAAATTTTTTTTCTAAAAACAAGGAAGATCACTTTATGCACTTACAAAAAGTTTTTGAGAGATGCAAAAGGTATGGAATTTCCTTAAACCCCAAGAAAAGTATATTTTGCATAACTAAAGGAAAATTATTGGTCATGGCATAACTAAAGATGGGATTTGTATATATCCTAAAAGAGTAGAGACCATATCTAAAATAGAGCCTCCAAATAGTAGAAAAGAGATAAAGTCCTTTTTTGGTAAGATAAACTTTTTAAGAAACTTCATCTCTTGATTTATAAAGATTATCAAGCCATTAAATGGCATGCTAAAGAAGGATGCCAAGTTATCATGGAATGAATAATCCAAGAAGGCATTCAATGATATCAAGGAAGTCACTAGCCAAGATCCAGTCTTGATAATTCCTAACTTTTCAAAGAACTTTTATCTTTATTCTTTTGCATCTGACCATACTATGTCTAGTTTTAACTCAAAAATTTGATGGATGAGATCACCTAATATCTTTTACGAGTACTAATTTTTAAAATGATGAATTAATCTATTCATTGATTGGTAAATAATCATATGAATTAGTTTAGGTAGTGAAAAAAATTAGGCATTATATCCTTAGAAATAAGGTACATGCTATCCTACCTGACTTTACCACAAAGTTTATGCTAAGCTATAATGAGTTGGGAAAACATAGAGGTAAATGGATGTCAATTTTTCAAGAGTATGATAGAAATGAAAATGGAAAAACTAATAAAGTACCAATGTTTGATCCAAATGATTACTAATACCAGCCCTAAGATAAGTATCATTCAAGTGGATCAGTAGAACTTCCAATCTAGTGAGTGGTATGATTCCATCATTCATTTACTAATTAATGATACCTATCCTATAGGACTAACAAGGGAGAAAAAGAGGGATCTAAGGTCAAGGAAAGTCATTATCTAATAAAGAATGGGGTCTTATACATGAAAAAATGTGAGGGATTCCATCTAAGTTGTGTCTCAAAATATGAAGCTACCCAAATCATGAGCACTATTTTATTAAATTTGGGAAACCATAAGGGTTAATTTCCTAAATAGTAAAGGGGTCTAGATTAAGGGGGAAATTAGTGAATAAATTTGCCTTAATTAACCAGATAATTTATTGAATCTGTAAGTAATTAATTAGTTTTTGAAAATAGTAAACAAGGGGATAGAGAGTAAAAATTACCTAATTCTAGATTGAGATGAAGGAGATAGAGGCTACAAATTACTAATCCAGCTAGGCAGACTATTAGAAATAGGATCCATAAGTTTTTTCTCTACCTAGATAGGAGCACTAAAAATGGGACACCTAGAGGTCCAATGTTGTAGTATAAGTTTTGGCATTGTGGGCAAACTACCTACATGTCAATACTTTGAAGAGGGATAAAGGCCAATGTAGTTATCCCAATTTGAATGTGTATTGTGTAATCATGTATATGCAAAACTATCAAAAAACAAGATCTAAAATTTTATTCTCTACCTAGATAGGAGCACTAAAACTGGGACACCTAGAGGTCCAGTGCTATAGTTCAATTTTTGGCATTTGGGCACACTTCTTACATATCAATACTTCAAAGAGGGGTCAAGGATAATGTAGTTCTCTCAATTTTAATGTGTATTATGTAATCTTGTGTATGAAATGTAAGTGTATGAAAATTTGGTCAAGCTTGAGATGACTCGTGACTAGTGTGGGAGCTTAGATAGGATATAAATAATATTGGTTGGTTGTATGCATAGAATAAGAAGATTTTCTTGAGTGTTCTTTAGTATATTTCTATCTTATACCTTTTGAATGATTTCTAACCCTTCTAAATGACCTTTGAATGGGATTTTATAGGAAAACTAGTGATCTTGGGTTAGATTAAATCATATTAGGCTGACAAGGGAAAAGATAAGGATTCAAGAAAATCTAACCATTTGAGGCTATTGTGGACTTGGAAAATAGCATTGGAAAGTGGACACCTTGAGTCCCAACACTATTGTTCAACTGATGGAACTATTTTCCAAGGGAAAGGGACCTTGTGGGATAGACTTGTGCTTGGGAGAGGAGTCTAGGATGGAAGGGGCTAAATCTACAAGGCTTCGAATGACTAGGAAATAGTGAAAACATGCCTAAGTGGGTTATGTAAGCAAGTAGGAGAGACCTATGGTTTTGGTGTCACAAGTCATACTCAAGTTTTAAAAATTGAATTTTAGTATGACTACATTCCCCCCCACCTTTATTTTAAGTATGTATCAAATCAAAATACTAAGATAAAGGAAAAAAAGAGAAGCGTACCTGAACTTACCTATAAGGCTAAGCCTAAGAAGTTGTGTGATGTTGGGTTATGCATAGTGAGAGCACATTATACTATTTAAGTCTTGAAAAAGGAAAGTGAAAGTAGATCAGTTCTTACTAGATGTGATATATCTAAAATAATAATGTACAAAGTTAGGTAAAGAGAGAGGAAGGAAGAGAAAGGAACTAATACACCTCACCAGATTTGTGAACCAATACAAAACTTATTATGTTATTATGTTGTGCTGGGTAATGATGGAAGTATGTTGAACTGAGATTTATATCAATGAATGAGTTGAGTGCTCAATCCCTTGAAAGTTGGCTCAAGAATGCAAAGATAGGCCCTTTGGCTCCATCATCACCAACTATGTGAAGTTAATGAATCATGCGTGTGATAATCGATGTTTGGACTATGTGTCCAATCCCTTTGAATAGGTGGCTCAAAAATAATAAGGTTAGTTAGCCCCTTGGATCCATCATTACCCCATGATGTGAAGCCAAATGAGAAAATACTAATATAGATGAATGTCATATGTGATGACTCATAGAGCCCCTAAATGTGTTATGATCTAGTAATGCTGGTGTGGATAGATGAATGCAAACTAGAAACTAAGCCACTATTGGCCACTTTAAAAGATGGAGTTTGGAATTGTATAGGAGCCCCTCCTAAAAATGTAATCAAGGCTTAGGAAGCCACTTAATAACTCAAGTACATAAGAAGAAAACTTATATGAAATTTTACTTGAATGTGATGCCAACCACTTGCAGATAGAGTAAGGCATGTAACTATTGGGAATGTGCAAGAAAATGCTATAAAATCAAAAATAGAGAAGGCCCATGTGTCATGCACATTGCCCCCAATAATTGGTGTTTAGAACATATATTTTGAACTAAAATTTTTATCAACTTCCATGTTTGAAGTATAAATGTAAACACTCATGACACACATGATGCTCCCTATATCTGGATTCTCTAAGCAAAATTAGTGTTGAAAACTACTAATTTATGGATTGAATTACAATATAAAAATTATGACTGAACTCACCTCTCTACCTGATTCTACAAAAATTAAATATTTTATTGTTTGGACAATAGTGCCAAAAATTGGACACTTTGGGGTCCAGCGCTATAGTCCCATTTTTGGTGATATTGTCTAGAGCCAAAAATAATGATTGATCTAGATTATCTACTATTTATTTAGTCTAGTTTGCTTGTGTTGAGTTTTGGATTCTAGACTGTACTATTTTGAAATTACTTTTTCAATCAATAGGAGCTCTGATATTTGTGACAAAACCCTAGTTTGTTTCCCCCCTTCCAAGGGTAAGAATGAAGACCCTGCAATGACTTCCCTCAAAATAAGAAGCCCTATAAGTGTGTTAATCTATGAGAAAATTTGATATAATAATGATATATTTTATCTCAAGATATAGTAAAATTTGTAGAGAGAGATTGTTATATCCATAGGGGTATGCCTAGATAGATATAACAATATAATAGCATGTGCATAAGAGTAAATTGGAATTTGAAATGTTAGTTATTAGTGGCATGGAGGGATGGAGCATGATGTCCATCATGGCATCCAAGATGTAAGGTAAATGCATGATTGGAATCATGGCATTGCACACAATGATAAGAAATCAAAATAAGCACATAAGGCATATAAGGCATGTTTAAATTCCATATACACCCATAATGGGAATAAGTAAATATTGGAACAAGGGCCACAATAACATGAAAGGCACACACAAAGGACATTGGCAAGTGTCCAAAGGCACACACATATAAATAGGAATGAAGAAAATTGGCAAATATCCTAAAATACAAGCAAGAAGAAAAAAAGAAATACAAAATGCAAACACATCTAGCTAATCAAAGCGAAGAGTGGAGGCATGCAAATTACTATAAATATAAACATGTATTTAACTATATAAATAAAGAAGCAAGAGTAGACAAGATATGTAATATAAGACTAATGTATATGCTATGAAATAAAAAAGTGTGATATATGCTAATGGATGTTGATGTGATATCTATGTAAACAAGGAACATACTACAAAAAGATATCTAGAGTGTATAGAGTAATAATGACATAACCTATATGGTGTAGTCATGTAAAGTATGCCCCTAGTGGGTATATGTATCGATATGTAGCTAGAATGTAGAATTAGGATGACACCTCGATGGGTGGAGTGAAGCAATCAAGGATCTGGATGCACTATACATACTCAAAGAATATCAATTGAAGCTTGGTAATATATAAAAATTGACAAAAAAATATCATAAAATAGCATAATATAAGTCTAGCATAATGGTTAGCAATTTAAAACATGGATGATGCATATAATTGACATGTTTTATTATTTTTAAAATATTATATAGTTTTTGTATTTTGAAATATTTGAGCTATGTAAAATCAAGCAGAGGAAACTATGTCTAATTAATGCTAGAAATAAATGATACTAATCGATGAGTCTTAGATGAGACTCCCTATCATGGTTTCCTATATCAAAGAGTAGAATCATGCATGATCATGAAGCACAATGGAAATGCTGAGACTGTGGCTTTGAAAGTTGTATATGTTATAAATGATTTGAAATATATAAAGTAGAAACTAACTATGGGGACCCTCTATTATTTTTATAAGTGTATGTAGTTTTAGTGCTCTTAGAGACCCATCTAGAAGTAGGAAAAACTCACTGAACATGTGCTCTATGTGTAGATGCATAGATCTCAATGAAACTACTCTAGGTGTGAATACTATAGCTAAAATCTGTCTAGAATCCAAAATATATGGAAGTGTATAAACCCTATATACTGGTGATGGATATCATATCTATGTCTAATGCTAAATTAAATAAAAAATAGGTGGTGGAGCTAGAATTGGTAATGGAACTGAAACTAGCTCTAGAATTGAAACTAGCTCTAAAATTGAAACTAGCTCTAAAACTAGAAGTGGTAACTCATATGGAACTCTAGTAACTATAATAACTTGATTAATGTGAATGAATTTGATTCATCGATGTAATATATATGGAACTACTTATAGTTTTTATATCTAGGGTCTACCAAGTAACATGTCAAAAACTCCAACACTAGGAACTATAGTAAATGAGGTGGTCATGTGTGTAGTACCAGCATGTGGAGGAATGAGGATCTCACATAATGTAGTCTAACTATATCCATTAAAACCAATGATAACTATATTCTTTAGAGTAATATCCTACTCTATATAACCTAAGTGTATTATTAGTGTCATAGTACACATGTTAATGCTAGATTCATCATCAATTAAAACACTATGAATGGGATGACCATGAATAAAAGATCTAATGAAGAGTGCATGATAATCTTTGTCATCCTTAATAATATCCTACTTGGAAAAGGATATGGAAGGATGAAATAGAATGATATAATGAAAAGTACTAATCATGTGGCTCAATGGATGTGAATCGACTGTCGATGCCCTATATGTAACTAGTGGAGGATGTGCCTGATATGCATGATGTACACTTGATGTGTCTTATGTATCTAACTTGACATGTTGTAGAAATGGATCTAAAAATATTTTGAGTGACTTATCCTATGTTGGTTTGGCCAAAGGAGGCTCAACTATAGTGCTTAGATTAATTTAATTTCCATCAATTAGATCATGTATCTTATGCCTGAGACTAATGCATCTATTTGTAGTATGGTCTGGTGCCCTATGATAGTTGTAAAATGCATTCTAGTCATATCCATATGAAAGAGGCTTTGTTGGATCAATTTATATGATAGGAGGAAGAGATATGATGTTACATTCTAATAACTACTATAAAACTCTGGCTAGAAGAACTGGTAGATTTATAAAAGTTCACTAAGGAGGTGCTAATAAAGTGACTCTCTTTAAGGGTTATGAAGCCACATTACCTATCTACTCAGTCAGTCCTTCAATATCATTGAATTTGACCTTATATGGGGCTTTTCTCTTACTCTTATTAATTGTATATGGTGTACTTATGTACTTAAGTTTGCCCATTTAAATGAGTTTGACTTCTCTTTCTTTTAATGTGTGACATAATTCAATGAAAGAAGAGAAATGTTTTAACATGATTGTCTTATGCAAAATTTGTAGAAGACTCTATTTGAAGAGGTCTTGTAACTTCTAATCTACCATAGGGCTAGTCATCTTAGCCAATATGGTCTTATATTTGAGAACATACTCGATGAGAGGCTCATTTGATTTATATTTTTATTGTGCAATTTGGGCATATGAAACCTTATCACTGATATTTATATTGAAATGTGCTAGGAACATGTCTATAAGAGGATTGAATGCATTAACTAACTGATCTGGTAGATTGTGAAACCATTGTAATACATAATCCTTGAGGCTCTTAAAAAATAATTTAGTTAATATCCAATAATTTGGTACATAATCCAAACATGCTACATGAAAGGCTCTCAAATATGCCTCTAGATCACCCTTTCCATCATAAAGAGTGAGATTAGGTTGTAAAAATTTAGGCAATAAGGGTGTAGTAGTTATATATCATGCCAAAGGTGTATGCAATAGAGTGAAGGACTCCAATGCTTGTGTAGATCTAGTGGTACCTTTCTCAATATGTTTCACCTTAGATTGAAGAGATCAAATCTCTTACATAAGTTATACCGCATCAGGAAAGAGGGATGTACTAGCTACAATTAGTGGCATAAAAGAAGGTTGGGATGCTATAGGGGGTTATTGTGACATAATTGCCCTCATAGTGTCATGTGCAACTGGTGGCTTTGTAGTTTGAAAAATACTCAACTTGTTTGCTATTATTTAGTTCCATGATATATTTCAAGATGTTATCATGATTATGGGTCTATTCCCTAAGTCTTTCTCTAAAATATTTTAAAAACAAATCTTTATTGAGTATAACTTCATTGTCAACAATGGGTGGAAGTGGGTCGGTAGTCTAATGTGATAGAACATGATCATCAATATGGGTCTCATCATTATGATTCTCATATTGATCATTATTAGAATCATGCTCATTTAAACTAGTGTAATCTAGATGTGCAAGATCTATAATAGGGAGCTGATTTGATTGCTTATCCATGTTATAGGAATGGGTTGCAGGAATCTGGTTGAATTTAGGAGGGTTTCCACTAATTCTTGCACTCCATCTCAAAGGAAGAGATGAAAGGAGTTTAGATGGCATAAGGAAAACATTTTGGAAAATAACAGAGCATATTACATAAAAATAATCTAAAAAATGAACTGGAATATGCATAAAAATGATATAGACCCCCAAGTATGTAAGGTGATAGCTCAAGATGCAAAGTAAGGACTAGTATATGCAACTAGGGAATTTTCAAAAATATTATTTGCAAAATAATATGATCTTTTGAATTTGAAATTGATTTTCTGAGCTAAGTATGCAAGATAAAATTAAAAAAATAATGAGAAATTACTTGCTTGAATGGGACCTAGTAGATGCAACTAGGGTTTTGAGACAAATAATTTTTTTGGAATTTCTATGAATTTTTGAAATTTTATGTGATTTTCTAATTTTAATATTCAATCAAAATTTGTAGAAAATAAGTGGAATATTTATTGAAATTTACTAGGATTTAATCGATAAAACTAGGGATTTGAAATGATTTTTTAAAAAATTAATGTATTAATTTGATTTTTTTTCTATAAATTTGTAGAATTGATCTTGAAAAATTTAAGAAAAATCTGAAAATATTTCTAAAATTAGCAATATATTTTTCCTAGTGGTTTGAAAGTGTTTGTATGCAAATAGGACCTATTATGTGCAAACTAGGGTTTTAGTGAATTATTGAAAATATTTCAATTAATTTGTAGTTTTCTAATTTTTAAATTCATGAAAAATTAAAAAAATATTGCAAAAAATTAAAAATAATTAGCCCTAGAGTTTTTAGGTCTTTTGTGCATTAATTCGAAGTAAGTCGGATTCACCAAATGTTTTATTAGATTTGGGAAACTATAAGGGTAAATTTCCTAAATAATAAAGGGGTATGGATTAAGGGAAAATCAATAAATAAATGTGACTTAATTAACCTATTGATTTATTGAATTTAGAAGTGCTTAATTGATTTCTAAAAATAGAAAACAAGGGGATAGAGAGTAAAACATAGCTGATTTTAGGCTAAGGTGGAGGAGACACAAGCTTCAAATTAATGATTTGACTAGGCAAAGTGTTAGAAATAGGATCCAAATTTTTTTTCTCTACTTGAATAGAAACATAAAGAATGGGACACTTAGAGGTCTAGTGGTATAGTACAAGTTTTAACGCTATTGTCCTTAGTGTCTGAGCTTTATGGGTTCTATTCATCTACTCTAGGAGACCTTGTGCTTGAAATATTGAGTCTTGGTTGTTCACAAAACTCCATCTACAATTGATTTTGTCTTTAAGGATCTTAGTTCCTCTTCATGCTTGATATGTGATCTCAAATCCAATTAGAAAAAAGGGTTAGTGTGTAATATACACTGAACATGTGATCACACCCCATGTGTGGGCATGTTGCCTATATACCAATACTCTGAAGAGGGATCAAGGCCAATGTATTTCTCCCAATTTGAATGTGTATTATGTAATCCTATGTTTGAAATGTAAGTATATGAAAATTTGGGCAAGCTTGAGATGACTCGTGACTGGTGCGAGAGCTTGGATAGGCTAGAAATAATTATGGTTATATATATGCATAGAATAGGAAGATTTGATTGAGTGTGCTTTAGTATATTTCTAGATTGTACCTTTTAAATGATTTCCAACCCTTCTAAATGACCTTTTAATGGGATTTTATAGGGAAACTAGCGATATTGAGTTATATGAATTCAAATTAGGATGATAAGGCAAAAGATAAGTATTTAGGAAAATTTAACCATTTGAGGCTATCGTGGACTTGGAAAATAGTGCTAAAAAGTGGACACCCTAGGTCCCGATGTTGTATTCCAACCCATGCCACTATTTTCTAGGGGAAAGGGACCTTAGGGGATAGATATGTGCCTAGAAGAGGAGTCTGAGATAGCAGGGGATACATATAGAAGGCTTTAAATGATTTGGAAATGCTAAAAACATGCCTAAGTCAGTTGTGTAAGTGAATAAGAGAGACCTATGGTCTTGGTGTCACAATTCATGCTCAAGTTGTATAAATTTCATTTTAGTATGACTACAAGCACCTTCCATGAAAATTTGGCAATGGAAACCCATTTGGGAAGACTACTACCCATAATATCCTCAGAGTTGGCTACTATTGGCCAATGATTTTCAAAAATACTCACAAGCATGTGAGGAAATGTCACTCCTACTATTTTTTTTGCACCAAGGATCCTAAGGCAATAATGTCTTTACAACTAGTCATGTTTGATAAACTATTTACATAATGGGGGTTAGACTTTGTATGATTGATTAAACCTAATTCATTTGAAGGTCATAAATTCATCCTAATTGCCATAGATTATTGCATAAGGTGGGCTGAAACTAAAACCAATATATAATTTAGGATGGAGGAAGTGATCAATTTTTTTGGAAAAGAACATTTTTACTAGGCTTGGAACTTTATTCTTTCTAGTGTGTGATAATTTTTCTACATTTACATCCATAGAGATGGTTGAATGGACATATGATAATGGCATTTTTCTAAAAATTTCATCCAACCATTATCTCTAAATAAATGGAGTCTCTAAATCTACCAATAAGAACTTGATGAAAGCAATCAAGAAGTCTACTACAAACAAACCTAGGACTTGGCACAAGTTGCTCAAGTATGCATTATGAGTAGATAGGATCAGGATCAAACAAGCCTTAAAGGCATCACCATTTATGATGGTTTATGGAAAAGAGTCCATCTTTCCCATTAATTTCAAGTTTCCCACATACAAATTCATGCAAAAGTATAAAGAAGAGGGCTAGGAGCTTAAAATTTTGATATTGGTAGATATCATTCAGATGGAATATGCAAAGGAGAAAGCCTTTGCTGATTTTATCAGACATCATACCCTAGTGAAAAGGTGGTTTGATAAAAAAATCAAAGATCAAAGTGTTTAGACAATGGGACCTAGTTCTCTTTTAGGATAAAGCATATGAGCCTAAGGGAAAGCATGACAAATTCACACCTTTGTGGATTGGCACATATCAAATTGTAGACACATTGGGAAACAACACCTTCAAGCTCAAGAATCTACATGGAGTAGATTTCACACTACCCACCAATGGGTAGTACCTCAAGCATTACTTCTCTATTGCCCCTCCTGAGGCATTTATGGAGTAAACTGTAAGATGGTTAGAAGCAGTGTAGGTAGGGTAGTTAGTTTCTTCCATTTCTTTCTTTCTTGTCCCTTATTTGTATATAAACATGTATAGGTTTCTTTTCTTTTCTTCTATTTCTTGATTTTTTGTTGTGTGTTTGCTTTTGTTACCTCATTATTTTATTCCAATAAGTCCATTTGGACAAACCTGAACTCAAATTTTTAGTTTGCTTGGAACCCCAAAAATCTAAAAAAGTGAGTATGAAACTAATATATGTGTTATGGATCTAAAAGGTGAGCCTAATGTTGTGATTTGAAGAAATTGGTAAAGACTTATGGATAAGTTAACTACTTTATAAGAACTTGAACATTTTCTTGATCTAAATTTGGTTTTAAGAAGATTTGCACTTTTAGAATACAAGATTAATCTATTGTTACACACTTATTCTTACACTTAATAAACTTCCATACATGGGAAAATGGTTGTAGTCATAGGTGATTTTATTAGGATCAAACACTTGACCAAATCCTTAAACCTATCTACCTTAGTTTCTAACCTAGATGAAAGCATAAAGCTATAAAAAAAATGACAATGCAATGCAAAATCAAAATCTTTCAAGCATAGGTGATTCTATTAATCTCCATTGGGGCTATGGATGCCTAGATTTTAATAGAGCAATACCATGAGTGGAGCAAAAGGAATCTATGTTAGGGATATGGATGCCTAGTTGGTAGCATAACAATGTCTAATCCTTCTCTAAAATAAAAACATGGTTCTTAATAAATATCTAAACATGCTCCAAGTCAGTGTTAGTGATTAAGGACATAAAACCTAGAAGTTGTCCCTTGAATCACATATTAAACAATAAATGGAATCAAAGGACACACACATCATGGTTATGTCTTAATATTTGATCTTAATTTTTGAAGTGCAAGGTTTACTTCAACCATAAAATGATCTAGATAATGGCATTGATCAAATGCAGTGGATGACTTAGTTGTTGGTCTAAACGAAAGTCTTTAGGTTCTAACATATTGCTATGTTCCCCCAGAAGTCACCATTTGTTGAGGTCAGCATACCCCCTCTATTGAAAATTGGGACCCTTGATATGTTTTGAAACTTAACCCTCAAATCATGGCCTATTTTTTATCATTATTATAATTTTAAGATCATCCACTTTTGATAATATTAGCTTACTAAGTTGTGTTTTGATTTAATCTTGCTTAACATTACTAATGATTGGTTTTCATGTCTTTGAGTTATAGGTTTCATGGAGCCCTTAAAGATAGATTCATGTTATAAAATTTTGGCATAAATCATTGGTTCAAGTTTGAATTTGAATTTGGTGGGATCATTTTGGTAGTGACATTTTTAAAATATGCTTTGGACTTAATCCTAATTTTTATGTTAAGGCTTGGTCATGTTTCTTAACACAACCAAACCTTAACTTAAAAATTATGCTTGATCCTCTTTTATTTTCCATATTTTCCCCTTTTATCTCCAACACGGTTCAATATTATGTTGACAGGGTCCTCTTTATTTTCTAACATGGTCTAATTTTATGTTAAGGGTCCCTTTTGATTTTCCTATTAGAATACCTTTTATAGCATGATCCTCTTTGTTATAGCTTTAGCTCAAAGCCTTAACCCTAAGACATCAATCATGTTTATTAACATGAATGAGACATTAGTCTTAATAATTCATCCTAAGTTCTTATCTCCTAAGCCTAATATTCATGTTTAAAAAAACCTTTTATTTTTAATTCATGGTTTCCTTTATTATTTCCTACTTAGTCTAAGTCTATATATTAATGCCCCATTCGTATTTATTAATATGAATGAAAAATTATTCTAAATGCCTTAGCATAAGTTTTATTTCATATCAATTCTAACTTAAATACCATGCATCTTATAGGATCCAACGATCCATGCTTCTTTATAGCCTTTTAATTAGACAATGCAAAGAAATCTTGATATAATCCAACAATAAGTCATCTAAACTATCACATTCATGATCTAGGATCATGATCAATAGTTCTCACTTTGTTGTGAGTTGAAGATCAGATGGAGAAAGGAAACCATAGAAAATTCAAATCCTTATAAGGCCCATGGAGTTACCACACAATATTCCCACATTCAAATATTAAGATAAAAGGGTCCCACATGTCAAAAGGGACCAATCATAAGTGAGTTCCTAGATCACAATTAGATAGCTCTTGTTTCATCATGATTCTTGATCCAATAGAGTGAATTGAGTCCAAGATCTTAGGAAGCCTCACATAAGTTCTAAGTGGCATTGTCAAATTAGAACATAGGAGTTTGAAAAGATTAAATTTGATGTTTGCATGACCATTATTTGATGTTTACAAGGACATATTTGACATCTGCACAACCATCAACTTTAATCCCATCAAAACTTATAGCTTCACTAGCTTAAATTTAACTTTCATGAGACCATAATTTGACATCTGCAAGGATGTATTTGATGTCCACGAGACTATCAAATTGAAGATGATGAATTATTTTTCTCAATTTCAAGATAGACTCCAGAATGTTGCTAAAATACCATGAATGGCATTACGGACTAATGGAAGCCCTCATAGGATGTTCAAACACTTGAAAATTTTGAACTACAAATATTGAAATGGTCTCAGAGGTTTAAATATTTACGTAAATGGATTTATTCTAAGCCTATACCCTAATGTCCCATTAAATTTGTTTGAGTGATGTGAACCTTAGGATAGAGACTTATACTAAGTCTTATTTTAAAAGGGATTCTTATAACATGAAACTTAACCCAAATACTTTTAACTGAAGATTTTTATTGTGTTTATTAATACAATACATCCTTATGTCAAAATTTGTAACTTGATCATTATATCACTTAGAATCCCTTTTTAGACATTTTCTAAAGCTCAACATAAAAGTTTTAGGCCAAAGTATGTATTGTGTTTATTAAACACAATGTAAAATTTGGCCTAAAATATTTAGCCATGGTCCCCTTTGTATAGAATTAGGCATAAAAACCTTATCTTAAGGTTTATCTCATGTTTAATAAACATGAAATAAACCTTAGCCTAAGATGTTTAAACTTAAGTCCCTACCATAATAATATACTAATTAAATCTCATGCATCTTCACAGATGATATGACTTATGCTTCATCATGGAAGGATGATCTAATGGTGTAAAGATGATAATGACTTTTAAATGAAGATATAAGATCCTATGGGATTGATTCTTAGTGAATGCATGTTTGAAGTGTGATTGATAAAGATGCTAGAGCCTAAAATTCCCATGGATGTGCTAAGTGGCATAACCACAGGTCTCAATACCAAAAAAGACTAATGACAAGCAAGTTCATGGATCGTAATCAATGGCCCATGCTGATCCAAGGATATTGATCCAATGACATGAAATAAAAGATAATTTTTTAAATGCCAATAGTTAGTTCTTCAAAGACATTTATTAAAAATGCCATGAAAGGTTCCATATTGATGCCACATAAGCACCACACAAGCAAAAAGTGACAAAAGAGAATATCATGTATGCCTAATAATGTAAACATATAAAGGTAAAGGTCCAAATCAAATATGAATCATGTATGAGCCAAATTTCAAATGGGATACCATCATTAAATCTTCAAAGCCATAAACCTTACATAAAAGTGACCATAAGTGAACCCAGTTGATTGTATTAAATTTGAGAGAAGCTTAATTGTGTTTTGAGCACAAAAGAGTTAGAACAAAAACCATTTGTAATCTAATTATGAACAATTTACAAGTGAAAAATACATGGTATCTTATAAATAATAATTGAGAGATGAGATAGAGTTATACGTTTCTACAAATAATGAAGCAAGAGTTTTCAAAGATATTGAACTAGATGTCAAAATGCTAAACAATGACAATAATAATTGGTCTGAACTCTTCTAGACCATAAAGGAGATAAAGCCCATTACCAAAGAGGAGAAAATCATTTCCATTTTTAGCAAGAGATATTATGACCTAGTTACCATTCAAATGGATGGCCCCCATCATACTAATTCAAAGCCAAAGTTACTCCATTGCATTGATGTCCTCGCTTCAATTTTTTTATATTGTAGAATTGATAATGATTGGATTATCCATGAGAAAATCTCATAGAGAGTCACATTAACCAATTGGCCTTTGAGAGTTACTATAAGCTCCCAAAACCCCATGTGTATCTACCAAAAATCAAAGAATTAACCAGTAAAAATGATCTTGATACCATCCTCAGGTCATGGTTGATGTAAGGGAACCATGTATTCTAGGACTATGAGGGAAGACTCCTAATTATCCAGTTTAGGTAGGGAATTAGGGAAATGATGACCCTATTAAATTAAATATATAGAGCCCCTATAGCTATATATGTTAATAAAACTTGGGTGTCTTATGTCTACTTTATGGTAGGGAAAGATCTCATTCCTCCAATTAGGGATATGATTAGCATCCACCCAGTGAAACAATTTATAACTATAAAAAGGAAGACAAGAAAATACTTATTCATGATGTCTTATTAGATGTATGCCTTGTTAATTTAAACCAAGGTCCCCAACATAAAAAACTAGTCTCTTGAGGGTAGAACCCCCATCTCCCACCACTAATTAAAGATGCACATCTTTAAGTATAAACACCATATGTAAATTATTTGTGACTATGTCTATCATACTTTGGTAGAAGCCATTACAATGTTTCTCATGCCCAGAGTTAACCATTTGATTAAAAAATATATGGAGATGATGGGAGATATCTAGATTTACCTAGATTACATTGTAAGCAAAACTAAGGGAATTATGACCCAACCCTATAGGTTACCCATTTATGTTCTTAATAATCTAGAAGAATACTAAATTGCATCCCAAAAACTTAATGGTGTTGATGGAGTCTACAAGGAGAAAAAGAAGGGCTTTCTCCATCCCTTTCCTTTGATAATTGGAAGAACATTTTTGAAAGATTATAAGAAAATGGACACCATGGCTAGACATAAGGAGTCCTTTATGTTTCAATTAGATGACCTCAAGCATTGGGATCCTAATAATGTAGTGGGCCCATATTTGAAAAAAAATAGTTTCATAAGCCATTCTATGAGCCTTAGCTATGTCTTTATGACACCCTCCACATCAAGGTCCCTAATTTTTAGAAATTATTGGATATATTTTTAAAAACCAACCTCAATTTGGTGCATGTATTGATTAGTGATGACAAAACACTAGGAAAGGTATGGAAAATACATCTTTTGTAGTATCATTTGATGTTTAGACCTTCAAGGCCACCTCAAGAACAACACAAAATAGAGACACCATAGCCCCCATCAAAAATTATACAAGGTACTGGTAAGGATAATTTGGAGAGACCTAGTGAGGGATCTTCATCCTTAGCTCTCCCTCAAAGACTAGATTCCCATATTAAACCCTTGGATATGATTTCCATTGAGCCTAATGAAATAGTAGAGGATGCCCTCAAGGTCCTTAATTAAGCATATGTCTTTAAAGGAGAAGAAGAATAGGCTAAATAATCTTAGGTTTAAGAAGAGGAAGCTAAGTAAGAAGATAAAGGAAAGGAAGTTTCCCTTTATATGGTCCCAGTGGCACAACTAAAGAAGAGGAAATTAGAAATGGAAATTATCCCTATTGGATAAAAAAGGATAAAGTTGAATCTCACTCATCCAAAAAGTGAGATCAAATTGTTCAGTGAGGATTTCCCCATTCATGGACCAATCATCCCCAATTAGTTAATTTATGTAAAAATATATAAGATCCCTTCCTATTCTCATTCATGGGCTTTGACCCAGTCCATCAATGTTGATGTGCATGAAGAAATCAAACCATGGATAAGGACCTTAATGAAAGGATAAGAAGAGAGAAGAATTGTAACTACTATAGGGCTAGATGACAAGAATGTGGATGCTCCAAGAGCATCAAGAAGCACAAGGATAGAGGTCCTAGAACATCCAAATTATAATTAGTCATCTACTATAGTGCAATTCAATCCATATATAGCTAGATTAGAGAGGGTCATAATAAGGAAAGCCATGGTGGGAATTAAGTAATTCACATTCCAAAGGTTAAGCCTTTTAAAAATTTAAATCCAATTAGATGGTAGTAGATTATTGAATAACACATCCGTGAGGAAGATATTGAGAGTTTAACTGTAGCTCATTTATCCCAAGTTAGAGTAGGCATAAGGGGAATGAAATAAAAAATCATAATTTGGAGAAAGAGAAAGGAGAATTTAGAGACCCAAACCATTTTATCAATGATTATGGATATTATAAACATGTTTGAAGCATCCTTTTTTGATATGTTTGATTCATTAAAATCAATAAAGCTAAGGTAAGATGCATTAGGCCAACAAAGTGAGGTGGTTAAAGGGTTGGTAATAGAATGGTAGGATGTGGAGGTCAAAATAAAGGATATTACAATCCTATTAATTAGGAATAAGATTCCTAAGTTTAAAACCATTAGCTTAGCCCACCTAAATGTTATACTAGGGATAATGATGGATAAGATCCATAGGTTATGTACTTGGTTGGTAGGCTTAGATAGGCTTCTAAGGGATGATTAAGAGCTAATTACCATAATAAAGCAAATTATTGACACCATGTTGGTAAATCCTACCAAGAATACAACTTTGGGGATTATTGATGATGTAGAGTATAGACATAGAGGCACTTTAGTGATGAATAAAGTAAAGGGGAAAACCTAGGGAAAGTCAAATAGTGACAACAATTGTATTTTGGGCCTGATCTTCACTACTAAAGAAAAGATTAAAGAATCTAAAATCATCAAAGAAGCAATGGTGAGAAATGATAGAGAATTTAAATAAATAGCAAAATAAGAATATGTCTCCCTCCTGAAGCCAGCTATGGACTTGGATCTTATCAAAGAACAATATCAAAAGGCTATGGAGCTTCTATAGGAGCAACAAGGATACATTTTTGGCAATGGACCCACCTAGTTAATATTCTTTTTTGTAAAAACATTGTAATATTTGAAATAGGAATATTCTTTTGTAAAAGGCATATGTTAGCCTGTTATAATATTTGCCTCTAGGTTAGTCTAATGTAGAAAAGCAAATGTATTCTAGAATTTTTGGAGGAAGGGAAGATGTCCTTATCATTTGTACATTTTATATCTTGTAACTGAATGGTATACTACCTAATCTTTCTATAAAAGGCATGTATTACCATCTTATAAAGGGATAGTTTTGAGAAAATTTTGTATACTTGGAAAAATTAATACAATCAAGGAATTCTATAAAGATTGTCCAAATTTGATGTGTCAACTTTTAACAGAGTTTTCTCTCAATTATTGGTTTTAAATCTTGAATTTGAATAGTTTCTTAAAAATTTGAATTTGCATTTGTGATACAAGGTTGCTAAATTATGTTTATGCTAAATTGGTTGAAGGATATTTAATTTGATTCATTTCATTTGTTATATATTCAGATGTGCTTATGCTATTTGAGTTTAATAACAATTCTTTAAATTAAAATCTAGTTCTTACTTGTATAATTCTATTTATCCTTATAAATTTTCCTGGTGTGTGGTGAGATCTAAAATTTTGATATTTTGCATCATATACTAGTAAATGTAGGTTCAATTTTAATTGAAACTTTGTCATGATATTTGAGTCAAGGATCAATAATCACTTGTTTTATTTCTACTTTACCCTTCCCTTTTGCTTTTTAAAAAAAAACCAAATCACTGTAACTTAGTTTCATTATAAATATCCATTTAGATTAATCTATATTTTAATTTTTTATCATAATTCACTAGTAATAGAAAATATAATTACAATTTACAAAGAATTGGACCATGATATCTCCCAACCATTAATTATTATAAATTTTGTGGAACATTCATACATTACTCTACCGCTATTTCACCATAGGTGACATCAAGTTGCCACAACCTACTACTCATGACTTGAATTCTTAGAATTATAAAATGAGAAGTGTTATTTAACAATAAGAACCCTTGTGATACATTCAAACGCATCAATAGGAGGAAGTAGTTTTGTCATTTCACTAGGAAAGTGGAGGTTATAAGTTTAAAACCTATTGGTGTATCTTCTAATCAAAATTAATTTTTGATCTTATTTTTTGAATAAAAAGAATTATAAATTGTGTAAAAAGTTAATTTTTGGTGCAATAAGGGTGTAGTTATATTGTTTTTACATCTCTTAGAGTATTTGTAATTAGAATCTATTTGGTGGGTCAAGGCCAAACCCCAATAACTTTCCTTGTTATGATAGCATCATGGCAAAAATTATGATCTTAATATCCTAAATAAACCCTTAACACCAAAAAACTAAAATTAATGGTTGATGAACATGAAAAATATGCTCATTTTTAACAATTTTTGGGAAATAACCTAAAAAGACACTATGCCACTCACTGATGCTACAAAATTGCTTTAGTATAAAAACATGATAAGTGTGTTCTTGTATATTTAAAATCTTCATGTTCTACAGAGGTGATTATTTATATTGAATATGTTAAAATAGGTGAATCAAAAGCATCAAAATCATTAAAATATTTATATGATAAACAACCTACATATAAAAAGATTGATCTCCTAATGCAATTGCTTAATAATAAGCTTAGCACTAAAGAAGATGTATATGAATATATCTCTCACATGAAAACTATGAAATAAAAATATTATAGTATAGGGGATAAAATTGATGATGACATGTTTATTTTCATCACATTGAATGGTCCCTATTCTACATACACCAATTTTGTTGAAATTCTATAACTTAGTGATAATCTTACTAGTGCTACATTTGAATGTATTTTTGAGTTTTTATCTCAACATGAGTTACAATTTTCAAAGAAGAAGAGTATGCATACTAAAGAGGCTCACTATAAAAATATCAAGTCCCATCACAAATATCATTGGAATGTATAGTGATATTTTTTGAATAATTATCTGAAACACTCTCTGAGTCATTATCTAAGACAATCTTGACATCATTCTACATAGTCCCCACAACATTCTCATTGGCACTCTCCAGGATCTTCAAAATTCAAACATCACCATTGACATTCTTATCACTTATCTAGTTATTATAGTAATTAAGCTTATTTTAGATATCATCAACATATGAAAGATCTAAAATGTTTCAAATGTGGTGGTATTGGACATCTTGTAGATGTATGTCCTCAATGACCCTGACTCTCCACATAAAAATAAAGTTGAGGAAAAATTATGTAGATCATTCCTATGGTTGACTAGTTCTTCTAGTTATTATTTTTATTTTTACACATCATCCAATTAGGAGGCATATTATATGGTTGAGTTCTATGGTCTCGATAGACCTAAAAACTTGTTTTGAGTGATCAATGATTCACCTATCTTATGTGGGCTACCAGGCTCAAGAACATGATCTATTTTAGTATCAATTTTTTGGCTTATGCTATTTTTTTTAAATTTAATTTTTCACTTTATATATTTGATATTCATGACTTGGAGTAGACACAATTATTTTATACTAATTCTCTTCATGTATATCTTCTCACCTCTTGCCTAATAATGGAGAAGATATAACATTTGGTTCATATTTTATTAGTCATCAATTATAGTATGAGTTAACAAGGATTATTATCACATTTAGTGTTGAAAAAAGGTCATTAACATTTATTGGAAATCAAAAATATGTGTCATACATAATATAGGTTGGTCATCTTGATGAGATTATAGGTGGAGCCTTATATGGAGCAATGTAGTTGGATAAGATTGTGTTGTGTTGTGTTATACTATAATATTATACGATTATCATAGTAGATGGACATGATTTTATTTTTTTCATTAGAATTTTATACCATAACTTTTAGGGTAATATTATGTATGGAGTGTCATTGATTTTGGTTAGTACTAGGTGTATACACATAATATTTTAAAAAATTTATTGATTACTGACACTTTGTATCTTTTAGGAACCTATAAAGTCTCAGTCTCTTTGAGTGCATGCCTTAAGGGGTGCACCAATAAAGGGGTGGGAAGACCATCAGTTCTTCATCAGATTGTTATTCCTTTTTCCACTTTCCATCTAGACACTCATCTCCTAAAACCATTTACCCTAAACTTATTCTCCTCAGTCCTACCTATTCCTCTCAATTGTCATGCCTTATCCATCCTTTTCTTATCTTAATTCCATTTTGGTCAATTGGATATACTAGGTTGACTAGGTCGAGCTAGTACATTTTAGGGGTATTTTTCACTTTCTTAGATTGTTAACCTTTTAGCCAACATTGCTTAGACCTAGTAAATTGTCCCTAAAAACACACATGGTTAACTGGGTTGACCCTATACAACCAATGTTTCTAGGAGGATTTAGTGATAGAGACACCTATATATATATAATTTCATCTCCCATAATTTCATAATAGAATAATTAATATAAAATAAGTGTGATTGAACATTTGATTATTGATCATTCTACTTGAGGAATAAAGCTTAGGGTTCCATACTTTGTTTGGAGATATGCATCTTACCTTGTGGAAAAGTATTTTGTATGATTATATAGTTTATGTAGCCTAATTTATCTTGGTTATCCTTGCATATCATAATAATCTCTTGCGAATCACCTTGGCCAAGGGAGAGATTGAGGCTTGATGGGTTCGTATTTAAAGGTAAATATTCCTAACTTTATTTTTTCTTTGTAGGAGTGGATAGATAATGCATTTGTATTCTACTCCCATATATTAGGATTCATTATCCATTGACATGAGTATATGTCCTCTAATACATGTTAGGTTTATTTTTTTATTGTTTGTAACCCCCACTTTGTACCATAAGCTTTGGTGTGCACTAGATTAGATTTGCTCTCTTGTTATTAAAATAAGTGAATGTTTTAAAACTTAGGACTCCATTAGGGTTTTTGTGTAATTGTGTTAGAATGTAGGCTTTAGAACCCTTCTTAGTATGATATATTGTGACAAGTAATCCCCTAATCGAGTCTAATGGATCCCCATATTGGTCATGCTTCTGCTTAACAAGTGTATCCCCAATCAGAAGTGTAAGTATACTCTATCTTCTCTGTACTAAGATTGATTTATAAACATGATGTATTTATGATTGTATACATTCTAGTGAACCCGATGTGAAACCAACCCTTATAATATTTGTTTCATTTTTTTTCATTCTTTTAGTCATTATTTTTATCATACTAGATTGACTTTATTGACCTATTTTTTTAACTTCTATGCACAAGTTTCCAAGAATAGGTAATTGGATCATCCAAATCAACCTAGTACAAGTTTTCATCCTTTTAGACATCTAGTTCAGCCTACTAGGTTGACCTATTAAACCTTGTATAGTTTTAATACTCTATAATAGGTTCTTGAACAACTTGATTGATCCTATTGACCCAATTTGTAGGTTTCTCAAGCATAATCAAAGTTTCTTCATCAATAATCTTCCTTCATTATATCTCTGATCTACCAAGGTTCCTTTATAACTCTCTATTTATTTCTTTTCTATCTTGGCTTTTATAGGTTTTAGTCTTTAAAACTACCCTTACATAGTCAATTAGATCAACCTTATCGACCCAATTCTATGTTATGTGTACTATCTAAAATAACGAGATTGACCCTACCAACCCAGTTCATTTTTAGACCTTACTTCTATAGTATAGGTTTGACCCTATTATATATTTTGTTCATATAGTGTCAAGACTATACCTTGTTTCAAGATTTGAATTAACATCATATCTGCTACTAATTAGCTCACACATTTCCTTTCATGTTGATTACATGCTTAAAATAACTCATATAGTTAAAATAAGTGATTTTTAATTAATCACTTAGTTTCATTATTTATATTTTATGCAAACATGACCAAATGAAAAAAACATAAATAAGCACTTTAACATCTATCTACCCAAGGCCAACCTACTTGGATTTCATCACCAAGGAGGAAGTCAATTTCATGCTTTGGTCTAGTATAAAGCATGGTTAATGGTATATTTTGGCTAAGTAATTGACAACCTTATCACTAAAATATATGAAGTGCCCTAGGGGGTAGGCCCCATTTCCAAGCCTATATCATTTCCACTATAGTCCATTTTAGCCTAAACTACCTAAAACCATCCTTAGATTATTATCTAGTACCTTGGTTATAGCCAACTTCCAATCGCATTAAAAATAATATCTTAATAATCTAATAAACATTTAGGCTGACCAATTAGTTAATTCTTTACTTTTTAAGTTAATTTCTTATGCATTACTTAATTATATGCATAAAAACTTGCATTAGCTAGTGTTGGTGCAATTTTTTTTTGTGTGCATTAACTAGATTAGTCAGTGTTAATTGAATTGACTGTCTATTTCCCTTTTAGTACTTACAATATTTCATTACCTATAGTATCTTATTTTATTTTCAAAATCTATTTTTAGGCCTCTTGAATTCCTTGTCTATTGTACTGAATCGACCTAGTCGACTTAGTATCTTTTCTACCTTCTTTACACTATATTAGATCGACTCAATTGACCCTATATAATTTTATAGTCCTTGTTTCTATGCTAGGTCAACCTAGTCGACCATGTACTATTTCAGTCACCTCTTTGTCCTTTGTTTCCTTTTTTCTCTTCTTTTCTCTTCATCATGGACTTTATGTTGGGTGATGACACTGAGTTATAGTCAACAGACATGATGAAATTTACCAATATTAATAAGGTATCCTATAGATAGAGTAAGGATCCTCTCCTAGATGATAGTAACATTAATATTTCCATTTACACAATGAACTATATGACCCCTTCTAATACCTCTTTGTAGCAAAATCCTCCTCTTTTATTAGAGGATCAACCTAAGTTAGAGTATACTCTCAAAATGCTTTTCTTTATCACTGAATTTCCTCAACATTGAGGAAAGGATCCTTCTACCATTTATAACCTCATGATTAGTGGTCAAACTAAAGAGTCTCACTCACCTACTCCTAGATTAAATAATAGCTTTGGGGGTACCAGTTTCCTTAATTCTCAACCTCTTCCTTCAATTTTGACTCCTTATGCCATGACATCTTCTTCTCTAACCTCTTATACCTCCATGCATAGTATCTCAACTAACATGGTAGGTTCTAATCTAGTAAGCCTCTCATAAGATCCACTATCCTTAATCATTTCACTATCTCATTGTTTGTTACCCAATGCAATTATGCTTCTAGTGCTTCTTCCTCTTAATCATCCACTATTCCATCATTTGTTACACAAGAAAATTTTGCCACTAGTGCCTCACATTCTAATAATTTATCTCAAGATCATATCAACACTAATAGTGGTACCCAAGCCACTAATACCAACATAAATACTAATTTTAATGCTTCTAGTGTTAATCAAATACACAAACTCTTGCTCTCAATAAAATGAAAACCTTTCAAGTGCATAACATAAATCAAATGATGATAATGAAAAACCACCTTCTTAATCTTCAATCACATCCATAACCAACAGCTTAGGACACACATAACCAAAATGTTTCCCCTCTTCTTCTTTTAAATTCTCAAGGCAATCTCATTTCTCAACCTTGTTTAGTCAATAAAACCATTAAACATCTACAAAATGAATTTATCACTACTAAAATCACCAACATTGATATATAAGGTATAACACCTACAATTTATTATAATGGGTCAACCGATCCTACCATTCACCTCAAAACATTTGGAAATATTTACAAGGATTGGGTCAAATTAAAAACCTCTTCCACTACCAAGATCCTAGCTAAAACTCTCGTGGGTGATGCCATGGATTGGTACAATCAACTTAGAGTTCATTCCATTTCTAGTTTGGAGGACTTTATAAATGGTTTAGTGCAAGAATTCCAAACTAATGATCTTCCTAAAAACACTTTGGCCCATTTCAATAATTAAAAACAACATGAGAATGAAATTTCCCAAGCCTTTGTTAAGAGATGGAAAACTTTTTCAAATAAATTTGAACATAACATAATGGATGACAATCTTTTTAATCTCTTTACAAATGATCTCTTTCCTAAATTATAATATCGAGTTTGCACTCTCTCTCCACATACCCTGGAGGAGGCTATTGACCAAGATAAAAGACAAGATTTAGTAATGCATCAATTCAAGCCACCCCAACCTTCTATTGGTCCTCATCTCTTACTTAAAAGTAAAAATGACTATATCACTAATGATGGTGTTACCAATTCTTATGATACCATTCACAATGTTCAAGCTGTCATTCCTAACCTTTCTTTGAAAACAACTCCTTCTTCTCAATAATATATTAATCCTCATTTATTTTCACCAAATAAAATTAATATCCATAAACCTCTATCCTTAACTAAATTTCTTAAGCATTTACCTAGGCCTCTTCAATGAGAGCTTGACCCTAATCGACCTATGATATCTTAGTATGATCCTAACAAGTTTTGTTAGTTTCATGTTAGTTGGGGTCATTCTCATGAGACTTGTAGATAGCTTCACAATTTAGCTATGGATTTTCTTCTTGGCCTTAATTTTGATCATGATTCCATCATTCAAAAATGTCAACATTATTATGAGATTACTTTCAAGGACATAAAACAAATGAAAAACTTGAGCCTTAAATCAAGCAAATGATCATTTAGCTATCTATAAATATCTTGTTCCTAATCATTTACTGATTCAAGACACTCAAGATAATCCCACCCCTTCCACAAATAACTTAGAAAGTCTTTTTGAACCAAATTCTAAAGATAATATGGTTAGTATGACTAATATACAAAGGGTGGTAGCTTTCATTGATCCCAACCTATCTACACTCCTCCTTCACATAAGACATATCATGTTATCTAGGATTCTTCTCCAACTCATTTAAATGAGTTGGGGCAAGAAGATATTATCACTTTTGATGATTCAAATTTTTATTCCCCCTTGCATAACACATCCCATTATATTTTTACCACTCTTCCATCATATTATAATACTAATGATAACCAAGATTCTACTAATAATTCTTCTTCCAATTCTCAAAATCAACTTCAACTAGCTACTTCATCATCTTAACATGATTTACCACCTTGTTCTAAACCTTCTTCTTCTTCTTATCAATAAAAAATTCAATTTACTTTGGCTCCTCCTTCTAAGGACATCCTTAACCACTATGCACATATATCTAGCAACCTTCTTATGGGTTATGATGAGTGGGATACCATTGTTGAGCTCACTAATCTCCCATCTCAAATTCCATTTCTTGGACTCATGAGGACTTCTACCTACCATATAAATTGTCTCATGTAGATACTATTTGAGATGATTGTCCCTTGTCTTCCCCTCATAGGATGGGAGGCACTTTATCTGGTTTTGAAGATAGTATTTTTCAAAAATATAAAAATATGTCTATCTACGTTGATAAAACTATATACACTTTTATATATTTAAAATTTCCCATAGATTTTATGATTCTTGATGAGATTCTTCTTCATGTGGATGTTCCTACCTTATCCATTAACATCCAAATAGGTGATGTCCAAGTCATGCGTGCATTAATTGATGAGGGTTAGAGCATGTGTGTGGCTTCTCTTGATTTCATTAAGACACTTGGACATTTTGAATGCAATCTCAAATCTACATGTAGCACATGCCAAGGATATGATAGAAGGCAAATGCCTCCTCTAGTTTGTATGTGGCTTCCCATTAATTCCACCTACTACCATCTATATGAAGGTAATTGTATTTAACTTCCTCTTTTCTTATAACATCTTACTTGATAGGCCATGAACTCACCACATGAGAGTTATTTCTTCCTTTGCCTGACAATGGATTAAATTCCCTCATAATGCATCCTTTTATAGGATTTAGGATGATAGTAACCCTTGAAATTTTAAACAATTCCAAGATCATGGTTTCTTCAAGATTCCTACTCTTGAGCCTTTACCTAGCATTCCTTTTTATTAGTCTCATCATCTCAACTTTCTCATCAATTCAACCTAAGGTTACAATGGGCATCTTAAGCTCATTAGTAACATTCCTCCTAATCTCTTAGATTTTGATGATGATGAGCTCGATGAGATTAATTTAAAGATGAAAACTTTTGATCTCATACCTCATCTCGTAGCTTCCTAATTCCTTGAAACATCATTATCATAATCCTCCTTACAATGACATTCCCTTAATCTTGACCAAGACTAGGCATTCTATTCAGTATTTATGATAACATGCATAGTGCTTTCACATTTTTCTTGGATTAGACGTGTGATCCAATCTTTTTTTAATCTATTATATCATTTGACACTATATCAAATTTTGGATTCTCTTAAATCATGATATTACTTATTATACTATATCTTAATTATATTATCATTTATATTTTGCATATGGTTGTCTTTTATTTATCTTTATTTTACCTTTTACCCTGGATTTTTTCTCAAAAATCTCTTCTTGTATCTTTATGACTTTTTTTTATTTCTTATCCTTATTTTTCATGCATAATATATTATTTTGATTTGGTTATACAAACCCCATTCCCCTTTGTTATTATCTCCCTTTACCATGTGATCAGTTAGCAAATAACACTACTCATTATTATCTCCTTACACCGGTCCACTTTTTAGATATCCTTTTTCCCTTCTTCCTTTTCTACAAAATAATCATATACATGGTTGAGACTTGAGATCACATGCTAGTTCATTTTCAAGCATAAGTGTCCTAGTTAGTCTTTATATTTGGTTACTTAGCTTCCTTTAGCCTTAGCCTAAAACTCATTTGTGTGTATCACTATCTTTCTCATGATTGGTCATTCCAAGTCTGTATAGAGGAGGAATCTTAAAAACAAATAAAAATCAAAAATCCAAATCATTTAAACAAAATGAAATGATATCAAAAGGTAAAAATATTCTTAAAATTTTAATCACACTAAAAGATGTGATTCAAATCACATCTCCTTCTTCTAGTCAAATCTCAAACTCCACAATTAGCCTCATGGTAGAGTTGAGGTCCTTTGGGGTATGGTAGGATAGTATATTAGAAGAGGTGATTAAAAAATATTTTAGTGATACCTACTTTCTCATGCAAGTACCCAATCTTCATAGTATACTGATGGCTTTGTAAGGGTTCCTAAAGAAAGAAGAATACATCATGGGAAGGTAGATCCATTTCACTTTTCCTTGTACCAATATACCTTCATAATTTGATCTGAATAGCACACTTATTGGCATACAAAGCTTTATGTCTATAGAAAATAGGTTTATTTTGTACATAGATTACCACTAGTCACTTAGTATCTTCTCATATCCTTAGTATGCCTCTTGCCTCATAAATACTTCTCATAAAATGCCTAAGTGTTATTTTTTACAATCCATTTTTCATTCCTTATATTCCTCATATTTCCTCTTGAGAAATATAGTTTTGTCTACTGATCACTCCCCTTGGGATTTCATTTGTGAGGTGATTTGTAAGACCATGGATAAGACCCAACATTCCTCACAAATTACCATCTTTTCCTTCCTATTACCCACATCCTTTGTTAGCTGATTTTCATGTTTATTACACCCTAATGGTGTTCTATTTCTTGATTTGTAGTGTAAGACTACATATAGGACCTAGCCCTCCTCAAAAAAAAATCCAATACCCAAGTCACCATCCACATTACATGTGTCAAATTTCATATAAGATTTTATCTATTATGAAGTTACACTTAATTGACATGTTTCCAAGCTTGATTAGTATGTTTTATGCTTGATTCATTTTTCTTTCACCCTTTTTATCTTCTTATTTTCTGAGTGCATGTAAGATTACAACCATTTCTTGAATTTTTTTATCCTTCTCAGCTTAAATTAGTATGATTAATTTAAGACTAAACTTTTATAATTTTATTTTTATTTTATACTTCCTATCATGATTTAGTATGATTGACTGACTTAATTAATTTGTTTTTACTACCATTTCTACCCTTTTACATACCTTCCATTTTATTACAATGTTTTCATACTTCTCAACATGATAATAGTATTTTTTTTAATTTCATGCAAAAATATTTCACATTAGTTTTTAAAAAAATTCCTTTTTACCATATTGTTTTGCCATTTCTTGGTTCTTTATACTTAGTCATTTCTTATTATTACACATTTCCCATCTTAAAATAGTGTGTAGTACATTTTTGATTGATTATATTTTTCCAAGTCTTTTTTCTTGTTTCTTTTTAACCATGCATGTGTCTTACATAATGATAGAAAAGAAACTACATATCATATATTTACTATAGAATATACAAAAAAGATAAAGACATGTGTTAGAAATAAATATATCCAAACCATCCACAAAAACAACCATCATAATGAAAACATACACATCCAAAAATAATATGAAAAAATGATCTATATATATCTAATTAGTTTCATACAACATATACAACCATATACAATGCTCCATCTCTAAGACTAGGATCCATCATGTCTATCTCATGGCCTAACCACACTACTTGCTAAGGCCTTGGTTTGAATCCTCCAAATAGTATTCTATAAGGAGGATTTTTAAGATCTTAGTCCCTCTACCTATCCGTGTAGGTGCACTACCTGCACTTATGACTTTGCTAGCTGGGTCTAAATCTTTATAATCTATAATAGTATAGAAAAATACATAACTCTCTAATTTTATAGTATTTACCATGGTTGTATCTCCCCTATACCCATCAATTCTAGTGTTTTCATCCTCTCTCTATGCCCATATCTTCCTTGTTGGCTTTCTAACTAATCTAAACCAACTTGCCTAAGTCATGGAAGATGGTACACTTGTATCGTCCAATGTCATGGGGTCATATGGATACAGAATCTCATCCAAGATGTCATGGAGTGCTCCCATCACTAGGGGTACCCATATCTCCTCCTCATCCTTATCTACACCTATAACATCCAATAAGATGGATATTCGATCACTATCATATCTTACAATAAATATCTATCTATCTAACTCTATTTTTAAAATCAAAACTTCAAGTAATAATATTTAATCATCCTTTTACCTATCTATGTTTTGTCCACTATGGTCTCACCATATATGAAATCACATAACATAGTCTCCCCATTTATTTAGCCTCATAGCACCTCCTCTATAAGTCATCTCCTCAACTCAAACCCAACTATCATGACTTGTGTCCATCTCAACCTATTTATGAATGATCTCTCTATCATCTCCTTTGGCTCACCTATGGGATCATATAAGATGGAAATAGTCTCCACTCCCTCATATTCCTCTTACCTCCATCAATACCATGTCCTTGGTGGTCACTATTAATCTCACTATGGATCTAGTAGTGTTACATCTGCTATCTCTACCTTTGCATCCCTATCCTCTTACTTATTCCCTTATTTTACCTAACTAGTCCATGTTCACTCTCTATGTGGCTTCAGTGTTAGCCTCACCATTAGTGGCCCTAATCCTCTCCTCCCCCATGGCTCCCTCACATATAAAACCCATTATTTAGGCATCAATATTGGCTTTGTTAGATGTGGTAGGCCCATGTACCTTGGTAGTTTTGACACTAGATGTGGCTCTTTCCACTAGAAATAGTGTCTGACCACCTCTATCCTTGTTATCACTAGTGCAACTATGTTCCAACTCACTTATGTAACTATTATGTGATTTTATGGATACCACACTATGTCTTCACATCTCACTAACTATATCGCTGGCATGTAGGGCATGGCCTGCACTACTCGGTCCTCCCTCCATATTCACACTCAAGGTGACCTATCATCAATTGCATGGGGTACCCCAGCTAACTGATATAGAAAAAACATCTCATATATCCAAAATATTAGCAATATTATTGGTCCCATAGTCTTCTACCTTTTGATTAACATCTCATACATATCATGTACTAGCTAGACCTAGATAATAAATCTAGGTCATATAGAACTCACTCCTTCAAGATAATCCTACTCAAGGCTACCATGAATAGTGGTACCTTGTTGTTTGACTTATGAAATAACACCTACTATGTCATAAGTCATATCATAACCTTTTAGATGTCTAAAATTTTTGATGTATAAACATCGAACATGCAAACTCTCCTACCTAGTACTATTATTTATGAATCTATAGCCCACATGACTAAGGCTCTCCTCTCCTCTAGGCTATCTGTATCTTTATGACCACCTACACTCATATTATAGGTAACCTTAGGATGTCATGGACATACTCTAGCATGATATACACCTCTATTATATCCCCATCCACCTCCCATCTATAGGTGTTAGTCAATTATTCCTAGCAACTGAGGAACATGACTAACAGATCAACACTGAGGGGGATTCGACACATCTTAGCTATCCTACCTAAACTTATGGATCATAGTATAGCCCTATCTCCATCTAAAAACCTATCTAATAATTTATATAACCATACCATGTTCACAAGTTTCCAAAATCTGTATCATCCCTGCATTCAAGAAACAAAAAAGGATGTATCAATTCCTTTATGTCATGTATAGTCAAATATATTCTTTTTACATTTTTACATAAAAAACAAGCCTAAATTAATTTATATGATTATTTTTACCCTATTTTTAGCCTACTCAATAATTTTTAACCTTGTTTATTTTGGGCCATTATATCCCTCTTTCAACCTTTTACATGATTTTTTATACCATTCTAACTCTTTGTTCAAACTAGTTTGACCAAAATTTTCCTATATTTTTGCTCGGTTAACTCAAAAATCAAAGTCAACCCATTTATATTTCCCTATCTAGTGTTGAGTTTCTATTCTAGACCTTTCAAACCACCTAACAACTCCAAACTAGGTCATCAACCTATAGCTTATACAGGGTCAACCTATACTAGGTCGGCACTATGGATTTTGCTCTTTCATAGCCTACTGGGTCAACTATGTTGATCTAGTGTTTTCTACCTATGAGACCCTTGCATTTTCACCCAAAAAGTGTAATTTTCTTTATTTCTTACTAAAACCTCCAAACCCATTTTTTGTTTTCCTATTTGCTACTGCTAAAATCTAATTTTGCCTCATTTTGACATCTAGAAATGCTTAAAATTCAAAATTACTAAAAAATCACTTAATTCAATACAAATTTCAAAAACTTGTTTGAGATTATTAGCTGCATACCTATAGTGCACCTATTGCTACCTATAACACCTATCCCTATCTATCATGTCATCTCCTTACCATCATATCTCATTTTTGTCTCTAGATCTCTTTTCCCCCTCTCTCACAAGTCAAAATAACAATTGAATTGTCTTTTTCCCTATTTAAAAATACTTTTCAAAAATTTAAATTCTTCAATTATTATCCTGTAGAGTCCTAATTTTGCTTATATCTTTGTTTATAATCATCTTTTTTGCAAACCATAAAATTCATTAGATTTGTAATGATGCAGAGAATCATTTCCATTATCATATGCTTATCTTCTAATTTTTTATTTTTTATTTTTTGACTATTTTTTTCACTAACTTCTACAAGTTCATCTATTATTCTCTACTTTGGACACCTTTACATTTATTATACTCTACTTCTTTATCTACAACACTAAGGTAAGTAAATATATGTGTTTTTCAATTCAATCATTTTCTTTATCTCATTTTATACTTATTATACTTTAATTCATATCAACATTGTGTGTTTTCATGTTATATCTTGAAGCACCATCTCATGTTTCACTTATGTGACAAGTGATGAGCTTCGAGTGGGAAATATGTATACACATAATATTTTCAAAATTTAATTGACTACTAAAACTTTGTATCTTTTAGGAACCTATCAAGTCTCAATATCTCTAAGTCCATGCCTTAAAGGGTGCACTAGGAAAGGGGTGGGTAGACCATCAGTGCTTCATAACATTATTGTTCCTTTTACCACTCTCCATCTACACACTCATCTCCTAAAACCATTTATGCTAAGATTACTCTCCTTATTCCTACCCATTTCTCTCAGTTGTCATGCATTATCCATCCTTTTATTATGTTAATTCCCTTTTGGTCAGTTAGTTATACTAGGTAGACTAGGTCAATCAAATATAGTTTAGGGGTATTTTTACTTTCTTAGATTGTTAGCCTTTCATCTGACCTAGATCAAACCTAGTAAATTATCCCTAAAAACACACTGGGCTGACTAGATTGACCCTGTCTAACCAATGTTTTTGAGAGGATTTAGGGAAAGATCCATATATATATATATGTATGTATGTATGTATGTATGTGTATATATATATATGTATGTATGTATGTATGTATGTATGTATGTATGTATGTATGTATGTATATATATATATATATATAGAATAAATATTAGGGTTCCATACTTTATTTGTATATTTGGATCTTGTCTTGTGGAGAAGTATTTTAGATGCTTAGATAAGTTATGTAGCCTAGAGATGATTTATCTTGGTTATCCTTACATACCACAATAATATCTTATGAAGAACCTTGGCCAAGGGAGAGATTGAGGCTCGGTAGGTTCGTCTTCAAAGGTAAGTATTCCTAACATTATTTCTCCTTTATAAGAGTAAATAGATAATGTATTTCTATTCTTCTCTCATGTATTAGGATTTTGTATACATTAAAATGATTATATGTTCCTCTAATACATGTTTAGTTTAGTTGTTTTATTGTTTTTAACCCCCACTTTATGCCACAAAATTTAGTGTTCACTAGATTATATTTGATTTCTTGTCATTAGAATAAGTGAATGTTTTTAAACTTTAGGACTCCATTAGGGTTTTTGTGTGATCATGTTAGAATTTAGGCTTTGGAACCCTTCCTATCATGATATGTTAAGACAAGTGATCCCCTAATCAGGTCTAGTGGATTCCCATATTGGTCATTCTCTCACTTAACAAGTGTTTTCCCAATTGGAAGTGTAGGTATGCTTTGTCTTCTCTAAGCTAGGATTCATTTATAGACATGACACATTTCTAATTGCATACACCAGGATGTATAGTACCCTAGTTGTAGTTGTTTTTGATTTTCTTTGATGAATTCAGAGTCATTCATCTAGTTATTTCATCTTCCATACCCCTTTAGATCAAGGGATATTTTGTTGGATTATTTATCCAAAGTTGTGTATTTATGTTTTTTTATTTTTGTTTATTTTTAGGTTGGTTATACCCATGAGTTGGTTTTATTTAACCAAATATATAATATTTTTGAATCTTATCTTTCTACAAAAATAAAGCAAATTATTTACATTGAATACATTTTTGAAATATTTCCTCTCAGATTAGGACCAAAAAATAGGTTTGGATGTGTAACAGTGGTAAGACAGAGGTGTTGATTTGTGGATTACATAATTATGTTCTTCTAACTTCCACTATCTATTCTGAAATGAAGAGGCTAACCCTTTACCAATAAATTATTGTGGAATAAACTTTCACACTCCTTAAAAATGTTGATCATAGTGGTGTCTGGTACTTAGACAAGAGGCATCTAGATCAATGTTGTCCATTGATGTGGGTTCTGATGTAGACTATATAAGTAAGGATTATTATGCATGGAATTCAAAATCATTATGGGTGGATGAGTGATGGTAGTGGCACCACTTATCACCAAACTTATTATTTCCTTTGTTTGAAGTAGAATGTGCATGACCCTTCAAGTATTGAGTGGTCTTATGAGGTTACTCACTTTTGTGAAAAGTGTTTTTATTATATGTATAATGCTATGATGTGGAGTTATGTGAGGGTTGACCCTTGTCCATTATGTGGGATAAAGAGGTGGAATGTTTCTTCAAATTTGTCTTAAATTTTATCTTGGAAGTGTTATGATAACCTTTCCCTAAAGTGTCAAAATTTAATAACTACATATTTATATTGATATAAAGTGAAAGTCCATTAATGTCCTTTAACATCTTATCTTATTTTCTCAAGTTCTCCCACATGTGTTCATAGTAGTCATGGAATGTGTTGGTGTAGTCCTCTACTGATTGATCCTTACACTTTCAAAGTTACTATAACTTGATTTATTCATCTACAAAGTGTTATAGAGGGTAATATTCCTCTTTCAGTGCATTGACAAAAGTACTTCATGGTTATAATGGAACACATTATTACACATTTTACATACAAAATGTTTCCCACTAATGAACAACTAGAAGGACATCTTCAATACTACAAATATTATATTCTCAACATCAGTGAAGTAGTTGATTGAGAAGTATGCCTCAATTTGTTGAATCTAGGCATCTAATGCTTTGGTGTCAATTTTTACTTTGATGAGAGGTATATCAAGATTGCATTGTAATTTTAAGGGTGTTTGTTATTTAATTTTTTTTAACATACTATGCATATGGATGCAAAGGTGTCTTATTCAAATCCATTATCAATTCATAGAACTAACCAAAATGTTTGGTATTTTATGCCTCTAGTGTATCAATGATGAGCCTTCAAACTTTGGGGGATATATTAGGTTACTTTGGGTGTCAACCATCTTGATTTTCTTATAGTATTCTTATAGTATTTTTGAGATAAAACTAACTACTAAACCTTCTCTCTCTCATTTCACTCATGTGGTTACATGCATAGAAAGGAAAATATCTAATTATTTTGATACCAATGATCCACACCATGGGGCCTATTACTAAGTGTGTGGGGAACAATCACATTTGGTTATATAGAGTGAATGCACCAAGATGTATTCAAAAATAATAATCAAAACACATTTAATTTAATATAAGTCTTAACTAAAATAAATGTAACTTCTAATCAATAGTAAAGAATAGGGAAAACTTTGTACAATGTGTTATAGTGCATGTGTTACAAAATAAATACTTGGGGCATGATATCTATGTTATGACTATGTATGACATTGATTTCTTTGGTTAGAAGCATATGTTATATATTTCACATGCATGATTATAAGGGAAGTCAAAATAATTTTTATGTGATACAAAAAATATATATTTGACACATCTCACCCTCCTTGCATGGTGATAAAATAGTTTATAATTGGGTGGTGACCATTTATTTTATCATGCAATTCCAACATATTCATTAATAGTTATGATCCTGAGAACCCAGATGATAACTAACCATAATCAATCCAAATATTCTTAGTTGGTCTTATTGGAATAACAATCACTAAGATGGGGGAGGGGTGAATATATGTCTTCAAAAAATTCATTAAATTCAATTTAAGCAAATGTGAACTATTCATACAAACATGAATATCTAGCAAAGCATATGCAACCACACAAGATCATGAAATAAAATAACACATTACATATGTTGGAAAACCTCAAGGGGAATAAAACCCAATGCTATATACAAATGGATGAAATTTATATAATTAAAAAACTTAATCTTTAGTCAAGCACCAAATCCACATGGATTACAAACCCCAACTAATCAAACACTGGTTCATCTAGGCTTTGGCAAGCACTAACCTGCAAGGAGGCACCAACCACCTAGATGAATCAGCATCAAATAAACCACATAAATTTTTTTATCACATTCAAAAAACCTTATTTCTCACATAATATATTTTTATCACCTTGTTTATCTCCTCTTACTCTTCTATCCCTCTCAAACTACCTTCTAGGATTCATCACTTAACTATGTATCTTCAAGATAGATTAGGTCATATAACCTTGATATTCATATATAGTACCCATATTATATATTAATGCTAGTTTCAATACAACCCTATGATTGTATAAAATAATTCCTTGTGCTATTTAACGTGTTATTTCATATACTTTCACTTTTACTATCTCTAATTAACCAATTAGGCCTATTAGGCCTTGTTCTTATAGAATCTTCTATCTCACATACCTCTTGGTCATTATATACACTTGCACACTTAAATCAAAAATTAAAATAGATATTATAACATGTTTTATACATGAATAAATCATTAAAATGTGTCATCTAAAAATTAAAATACCAAAACCTCTTTTAGGCCTTAAGGAGACCTAATTCAATTAGGCCTTTATTAGTACACATTATCATTTAATCTCTTTGGAACAATTTAAAGCTCTACACATGGTAATAAAACCTCATATACCAATAAAATAGACCGTCAATAATTTATTTGTTATCACTTGGATTTTAACCCTTTAAGGAGATGCAATTCTCTCCTCATCCAAGTGGCACAATGAAATCACCTCTAGGCTTGTGGGTAGCCTAAGGAATGAGGTGAATCTCTAGATAGGGATAGCTCCCTTAATGTACAAATTTGGATTTTAATTAGTACTAAACTTGGGGGGATGAAAAGGGAGAAGGATAAATAAAATAAAATTAATATAAGGGAGGTGATACACCATATAACATGATGACATCTAAGCATATGCATATTAAACTTGAAATCAAAGGATAAACTAAACATACACATCTCCAATATTCATCTTCTCACATCAATGATACATTATGAGGTTATGGATGAATGTGAAAATATAAGATAATATAAAAAATTCCTATGAAATCACAATTGAAAATACTAATTCACTCAATCTTTGACATCTCCTAATACACTTCACATGCCCTATAAGAAGAATCTTTCTAACTCTAAATAAGATGAAAGAATGACAAAACATGCTAAAAGATCCATAGTCTTCACTTATGTAAAATAAAAAATTCAAAATAAAAACACTAAAAATATTCATGGAAGAGGTAAAAATAATTTTTATTATTTATAAAAAGGTATACATTTGAGTAGGGCTTCACCATGCTCAGGTGGAACATCCAATACAATGCCAAAATGGCTAGTTCTTATAAAACTTGTGAGAAGAGAGAAGTAAAAGGGTCACAAGGACACTTTTAAAGATGAATAAATTAGTTAATTGTTAATGTGGATAGGTTTTTGGATGAAACATACAAGGTATGGAGGTAAAAATGTCAATCTAAGTCAAAAACTTCATGAAAAGTGGCAAGTAACTCTTTATTTTGGCTCAAAAAAACTATCTAAATGATTAGCCCTATTTTAAAGCCTTATAAATGATTGAGATAATTTATGATGATTTTAATTAATTTTAATTACATCATACATGCCTTTCCATGCATTGCTTACATGCTTGATTTTTTGGAATTACCTGGAAAGGAGAAATCATCAACTATCCAAAAAACTACTCTTCCATACACCCTACACACTTGGATTCAAAATTGGTATCATTTTATCATGAAAATACATAGGATGATGTTAATTAAACTTAAAAATATCATCCATGGCCTTATATTCATTGGCCATTCTTTAAAAATTAGTTCAAGTGAAGTTTTTTAGCCTTCGCACTAGCTTATCCATTAGGCCATTTTTGACTGGCTAAGTTGAAGCACCTAGTTTAGACACTTAGGATATTTTACCTAGAATAATAAAATTTCCATATGGATCTATTTAAGGTCTTAATATTCATCCCAAACTTTATTTCATGTCTTAACTCCTCCTATGGCCTACACAATACAAAAAATAGTGAGAAAACCCTATTTTTGCCCCCATCCATACAAGTCCATATAAATAGTTGGCATGGAATTATATTGATTGATTCCTCTACAAGGTATAATATCTTTTATATTCAAAATTATCCATTATATTTCATCTCCAACTCCATTTTATCAAACTAATCTATGCAAGGGTTTTGTAAGGGTTTTAAGTGTATTTTGCTCTTAAGGTTGGTTCATAAAGTTTGGACATCCAAAATTCAAAAAAAAATAACAGAAATGGTTTTAAAGGACCCTAATAACATCTCAAATTTTATTATATTCCCATTTAAATCCTTCAAAGAGATGTGATCTTCTAAAGTTGTTGTATCAAGCTCTTCCTTCCACTTGCATAAGCTAAATGTTGGTCCCAAGCCAATATTGAGTTCCCATATAAACTACTTTTTATCCAAAGGATTAAACATATCCTTATAAATCCCCTAAAAATACTAGAATAATTTTTAGAGTTTATCCCATGCTATAAATGTAACTACCTTCTCATTTGGGTACTAGGCTTGAGCATGCCAATTAGGCTAGAGTTGTCCTTAAAACTAAAAATTCCCTTTGGTAGTTTTCATTGTCTCTAAATATATAAAACACCTATATTATTACCTTATAATAATTCCTAAAATTACTAAATATCTTACTTCATGTCACAAATGGAAATGACCCTCTTTTTGGTCCCTAGGTCTACGTGTGCTTAGTAGGCCTGAATGTAACTCCAAGGGTTTAGACCTCCTTATTAGGGTTTCATATTTTGTGATATGTTTCTATACTTATATTATATATTTTATAGGTTTAAAAACCTTTTTAAGAGTCTATTTTTCTTGTTTCTTATCCTTTTTATCTTTGACTCTCAATTCTACCAGTGTTTACATGAGGAGGAATACCTACTATTTGAGATAAAATAGGGGTAATCCTCATATTTTATAAAGTTATATGAGTATTTGAGGTAATTATTCAATACTATAATATTAAATACACAAATATTCATCCCTACATCATCTCATTTTACCCTCAAACTTTCAAAAACAAAGGTAGACCCCTTAATGGCAGACTGTGCAGGGTCTTCGAGATTGGATTGAGTTTTGCATTTGATAGAGTCCTTACCTAATTTATTTACATGTTATAGGGACCTCATTAGGATAATAAAATAATTATGTGGGATGTCCTTAGTATATCATCACTTCAAATACCCACACACTTTATCCCATACCTTACCAATCAAGACTGTAAGAAACCTTATGATTGTGATTGTGTTTCTTTTGAAACAATGGCTTGTTGGTTATTTTGTAATGGTTTTATCTCAAACAAAAATAAAATATCCTATTTATAGTATTTTGGAGTCCCTTTATATTTTTTATGGTCATTTTCTACATCTTCATACTCCTCAAGCACCTAGACATGCTCTCTTTCCACTCAATGTCTGACTGAGACACCTTACAATTAACCCTACCTGTAGGTATCCATGAGCTTCAAATGATCTTGCTTATAATGTTTTAAAGGTTATATTAGGATATTTTAGGTCAAAAATTATCTCTCATACCTATAATCACATTTTATAGGATAAAAACCATCAAAAACACCAATGCGTGGGTCACTATATGATAGTCCTCGTGTAGGTCATGATACATTTTCACATTATATGGACTGGAAGGTGACCATGGGAGGCAAAAAAATAGTCTATCCCCATCCTTTGATGATATTAGTGCCATTAATGTTAATTTTAATCCTTGGAAACATATTCATGGTTTTTATGGTCTAAATTTATAACTCTTATATGGATAAAGGCCATTTAGGTCTCAGTCCTTTAGATATCACTAAAGTAATTTAATCATGAATTGGAAAGTTTGGGACTCAAAAACTCCATCCTTTACATACCTTCAAACCCCTAGCATTGGCATGGTTTCTCTCTATTCTATGGGATAAAAATTATTCCCATTTTATGCATCAAATAACTTTGTATCCTTGTTATATTCCATTCTTAAAAAGCTCATGGGTCTCTATTTTGCCTTTTAGGGACTGTAAGACTTAAACATAGGCCATGATATTTTTAATTAGGGTTTTCACTTTTATTAGCCAACTTAACCCTCAAATAGTGGTCTAAAATGATCAACCAGACATTAGGACACCAAGGGTGAGTTCATAATATGCCTTATAATTACATATAAACACCTTTATGACTCTATTAAGACCGCTTATAGGTGGCTATCGGCATACATAGGTAGCAATGTGAATATTTACCAGGCAATACATGTTGTATTGTCAATTTATTTTATTTGGTACCTTAAAATATTTTAAAATGACTAATTTAAACCATTAAATTCTTTAGATATATCTTAAAACCTTCATTATCAACAATAATTTTTCCTTCATGGCACCTATAGGTGCATTTCCATGGTAGACAATGAGGATGGTGTTATATATGGTTTTAATAATGCCCTTTTTAAATTCATTAGAAGGTCTAACTTATTTATATTGTGTTTAAAGTGTGTTAATAATTTAAATACCTCTATCATAACTCTATGTACATGGTTTTTAGATTTTCATAGCTCACCTGGTTGACTGTTTATGGCATCCATACAACAAATTGAATGTACACTAGCTATGATTGCATCCTCATAGAGGCCTTGATTAGAGGAAGAGATTAATAAGGTAAAGGTAAATAATATCACATGAAACATGTAAATAATACATATTAAAACCCTATAAAACTATTGGCAAAGCTCGAAACTCATGAACATGGTGAAAATAGGCCTATCACATAGAAAAAGTTTTTTCTTGCAATCCATGCTATTTGGCCTATCAAATAACTTTGAAACATGAAACCAAACATGAATAAATTTTGAGGAAGAATATAAAATCAACATATAGCCATAATGACTAATTATATTTTATTAAATTTCCAAAAAAGGAACAAAACCTATAGGGTGCACAAATTAGTAAACAAATTGGCAAGGTCAACTTCTTTGGGATGGCTCATAAACCTTAGGCTACCATTCCTATTTAACCAAACATGAAATGGAATCTGAATGAGCATAGAATATAACCCTAATATAATTTTTTCTAAAGCCCCTTGTGTTGACCATACCAAGTAAAAACTTGTAAGTCACTTTAGTGTGTCTAGAAAGCCAAGAAAGGAGTAAAATAGCTTTGGATTATAAATGGCACTTTTAGATCATTAAAAACATGTAATAGAGTAATTTTAATATAAAGAGTCATATTTAAACATTTTTCAAGTGGCACACTTCCTAAGGAGGTCATATAAGTGCTAAACTCTTCCTTTTATTTAAGAAAACTAACTTTTCTTCTAATTAACCTATAACTTTCAGTTACCAACAGTGGTTTAAGACTTATTTAGACATATGTCATGTGAAATAACTCATTTAGACCTTTAAATTTCCAAATAAATCCATAAAAATCATTAAATGCACCTTTTTTAACCTCAAAAATGACCTAAAATGATAAATGGACATAAAAACTAATTGACTAAGGCCAATATAATATCATTTGACATCAATTGAACTATAATACATCCTATGAAACTCATATTACACCCCTTATATACCTATAAAATGAATGTTTTACCTATAATTTCCCTAATTTGACAAAAAAAGTCAAATTTGGTCAATAGTCTTCTAGGCTTAAAAATAAATTTTATGATAAATCACTACTTGAAACCCTTCATTAGTACTCATTCCTATTAGGCCTATATACACCAAAACTATATATTTTAATATTGAGGCTTAAATTAATTAATCCAATCAAACAAGATCAATAAATTACATATATAGAGTCTATATTACCTCAAGGTCATCACTATATGGTTGAAACACTTCATCTCAGGGCAAAAAGGCTTAAACTCATCTCTTCAATATGCTCACTCAAAACTACCAAGATTGTCAAAATCTACTCATGAAACTACTTGACATCAAACACCTAAAATTACACTTTAAATGTTCCTAAATACATTAAAAATATTTTATAACATCTTTAAAACAAACTCAATCATAAAAACCACAATATTTAATATTAAACATTGGTCTTGCAGACCAATCTTTTAACCTTATCTCACACAGTCTTGCATGAAGTAGACAAGCCATTTTGAATTTATATTTTCAATATATTACACTAACTTCCAAGATTTACAAAATAATTAACAAGACTTTCAAGTCACAAAAAAAAAAATGCCATGTTAATTATATACTTTGACTCAGGGTATAAAGCCTCAAACTCATTATCACAACTTACTTACTCAGAACTACCAGTTTACCTTAAAGGACAGTCATGGTGATATTGAAATAAAATAATTTTATGACCACTTTCAAAGAATTACAATGCATGAACATGATAATATGACATATCTAAACCATATTTAATACAAACATCATAAGTTATAGTGGTAACTATTGGTTTTATAAACCAATTTGTTGACCTCACTACACATAGTCCTCATTTAACTAGACAAGCCATTTTGAAATCATCATTTAAATAATTGTACCTAGCTTCCAAGATTTATAAAAATCATGAATAAAACATAATATTACTAAAAAACATCTCCATATACTTGGGTTTATCACTTTATCATTATAACACATTCCTATTCTTCTTCTCAATATTGCTTGGGTTTCTCATTATTTGCACCATTAGGCCTATTAGTGACTGGCTAACTTGGATAACCTAATTTTTATATTTGAGGGATATAAAATATCTAGAAATCTTCATGGATATGAAACATGAGTCTCAATATTCATGCTTCATCCATTTTCATACTTTGAATTTGTCAACTCTAAATGCTACAACAAATTTTTGAGAAATTAGCACTTTATTATAGGGTATACTCACATACCTAACAACTTAATCAAACTTGGAGATACTTTGTATAATTTAATACAACCTAAAATATCTTATATAATCATACCAATCCATTTTAGGCACTTTTGATGAACATCTTCAACACTGGGTCCATATTAGGGTTCTAAGAGGGTTTAAACTTATTTACAATCCTAACAATATTTCATAAAGCATAAACCCTCAATAAAAAAACTAATTCTTATATTTTTTTGTCTAGGACCCTTCCCAATCTATATTTAATATCTTAGGTTCCCATACAAATGTTTGATGAGATAATTATCACAAGAAAAACCTTTTTAGGAAGAGAACCCTTCATTCTGTGTATTCAATAGACCTTAGAAAGCATTTGAATGATTTATCCTTCTAAATTTTATCTCAAAATACAATAATAAGCTAAAAAAACTTTAATAACCTTTATCAATGATCACTTACTCATAGTTTCTTTAGAAACTAATCCTAATACCTCATTAAGCCATGCTTTATCTCTTTGCTCTCTAGACCTTAGTCTGCAAACCAATGTAGGACTTGAAAGTAACCTTCATGCCTATTTACATGCACTCTCCACCTCATAAAAATTCTAAATAAACCTCATAAAACATCTCAATTATTTGTGCATCCATATTAATAAGTCATCATACTCATACCTTCTCATAAGGACTTTACATGCCATGACTAGTGTCATGACTAGGCTTATTAAGGACTTAAAACTTGAAAATTGACCTTGAAAAACTTATAAAATTATCTAAAATTTACATAAATAATCATGCAATTTAAAATAACCTCTTATAATCTTGTGCTTACTTACTTCACCAAACTTCACTATGCACACCTTCTCATAGTGTTTAGATCAAGCTTCTTAAGATACCTTGTACTCAAGAACTAGTACTCAAACATGCTTACCTCAATGATATAAAAAAATACAAATATTTAAATATCACTCTCACACCACTAAAAAATATATTTAATGCATAAAAACTACCATACATCCTTCACATGGCTTGATAACAGGTCATGATATCTCATTAGGCTAGACAGGGTCTAGGACTGGTCTAGTTAAAAACTTGGACTAAATGTCTTACCCATATAGGCTCACCTTGAAACTCTCATTTATGCCTCTACACCTTTTTCATATGACTTACATGCTCCTAAAATAATGCCATACCTCTACACATACCTTTGCATGTACCTCTGCACATAAATCTTCATTCTTACCATGCACACACCTCTTCATGACATGCATATGATTGTTATGCATTGTACCTTCCATGATTTACCTATATCAATGATATAAGCCATTATTTGTTTTCAAATTTTCTTTCAAGAATGAAATTTTCACATCATGTACTATTAATATGTACTTGATCACCTTGTCAAATTTGACACTACCAAAAACACTCTTTTATCTCATGACCACACACTTCTCTCTCATGGTAACACTCTTTATTTCAATAATGAAATAACTCATGAAAACTATTCCATGCACCTAATCACTATCAACTCAAAGCTTACTTAACCATGCACCTTTATAAGATCCTTTGGCATTAATGAAAACATTAATGTCAAAAATGAACAATCAATGACAATGATCAACAATCTCCCTCTTTATCATTCATGACAAACACACTTAGAAAACTATGGAAACCACTTTTGATGGAAACCATATCCCAAATATGGCTCTTGCCTTTTCTCACCCTTTCTAATTTTTCTCCCCCTTTGACATTAATGACATTAATGCCAAAGGGTTACTTATGACTACTAGGGACACACTTTCTCCCCTTGAGCTAATACTACCTCTCAAAGACACTAGATGACATATAATATTTAGAAACTATGGAAACTACCCATGGAAACCACTCTTAAAAACTTCTATAAATCAGGTCAATTCTCCCTCTTTCTAAACTAACTTCCTTTTTTAGATAATTCTCCTAGCTAATACATCAAAAATAGAATATATGAAACATCTTAGACATATGCTCCCCTTAACTCTATGCATACCTCTATTCATATATCTAAAGCAACCAATCTCTTGATAGAGAACTAAAAGCTACCAAGGTCTCCCTTAGACCAAACATATCTAATTTAAATGAACTAGGAACTCAATATCACATACCTTCCTTGACATGACTAAAGAAGATCAAACTCTTGATTACACAGTAGGATACCACACTCTTGACACCAACTAAAAAATTTGGGACCCCCCTCCTTTATATTTATATATAAACACATGAGTCAATATGCCTCTTAAACCATCCTCATCTTCCTTCAAACATATTTATTATAATACCCCTTGTTAAAAAAAATTAAGCTCAACTACTCACACAAATATATATTGAAATATTACCTCTCATTTACCAATTAACTACACTTTGACCCTAGATACTTGGTGTCAACCTTAGATCTCTCATCACACTTCCTAATACACTTCAAACCTCATACTTATACTAATATATTAGTGTCTTTATTAAGCTTAATGGAGCCACCCATTTTCATAGGGCACTAAAACACCATGAACTCAAGAGATTGCCAAATTTCAAATCCACTCTTTTCAACCATCTTGAAATTATGAGGCTAATAGTCCCTCTTTAGAATCCACTTAGGCTAGACTAAATAATTTGACTCATCCACCTTGTCATATTTCTTCTTCTCTTTGACTCCCTTGTCAATATATGAAGATAACACATGTTCTTGATATTTTTTCACATTTGATCCTTGCTCTATCTTAGTAAATAGTCCATTTTGACTAGTGGACTTATCATGACTCACCTTGACTATATTTGGTTTTGATACAAATGTTTGACCCTTCTCATCCACTCTATGAGATTCATATACCTTGTTATGTCTTGAGGGCCTTATAACTCTAATGGGATAGAATATTTTAATGTGTCCCACATAATGAAAACTATAGAAAAAAATTACTATTCTTACCTCTTAACTAATAATTCCTTCTCCCATGGTCCCATGACAACTCATCCCTAGAGATTATCCTAAAATAATTTTCTCTATGACCAAAGATAGATAATCAAAACAATAACCATTAAAATAATTGGAATACCTCATTATATTGAACTTATTTATTGGTTTCTTCATGTTTAATTTCATGTTGGTGATCTTAAATTATTCTAGATTCTCACACTATTTCTCAAACTTTCTCATCTTATCTATGCATTTCTCATGTTCAAACTTCAAAGAATCTATCTCGGTCTTCAACTCATCATACTCAACTTATTTTAATCTAAACTTTGTATTAACACCTTATAACTAATTCCTGAGATCTTTGATAGTATTATTTAGATGATTTAAATCATCTAGGGTACTTATGAGCTCAAATTCAATATCCACTTTGACTTCTCCTTCTTCACTATCATAGTATACTTCTTCATCATATATGTTGTATTCTTGATCACTAGACATATTGTGCTTTTTAGGATCACCTTTAGGTTTTTAGGTCTAATTCAAAATACCAAGATATGATAAAATTTATAGGAAGAATAGTCACTAAGAAGTGGGGGTGATTCAGTGTCTTTAAAACATTCATTTAATTCTACTTAATCATACATGAACCATTCATTCAAACATGAATATCTAGCAAATCATATGCAACCATACAAGATCATCAAAAAAATAACACATTACATATATGGGAAACCCTCAAGGGGAATAAAACCCATTGATATATAAAAATGGACTATAATCCTATAAGGAAAAAACCAAATCTTTAGTGAATCACCAACTCCACATGGAGCTCTAATCCCAACTAGTCAAGCACCCACTCAACTAGGCTTTAGCAAACACCAACCTAGAAGGAGGCACCAAACCCCTAGATGACTCAATACTAACTCAACCACATGAAAATTTTTATCACCTTTACAAAAAAAATTTACTCACACAACAATGAATTATTACCTTCTTTATCTCTTCTCACTCTTTTATCCCTCTCAAACTACCTTCTAGGCTTCTTCGTTTAACTAGGTCTCTTCATGACAGATTAGGTCATATGAATATACTATTCATATACAATACACATATTATATCTTCATGATAGTTTATTTAAAACCATATTATGGTCTAAAGTACCTCCTTATTCTCTTCAATATGATATTTCCTTTGATTTCACTCTCACTATCTTTAACTAACTAATTAGGCCTATTAAGCCTTCTTCTTATACAATCCTCTAGCTCACACACCTCTTGGTTGGCCATATACAATTTAAAACTTGAATTAACCCTTAAATATGTCTTATAAAATATTTTATATATGAATTAATAATTACAATAGGTCATCCACAACTTAAAATATTAAAACCTCTTTTAGGCCTCAAGGAGACCAAATTCAATTAGGCCTTCATTAGTACATGTTACCATTTGATCTCATTTGAATAATTTGAAACTATAAACATGATATTAAAATTTCATATAAAAATTAGATATACCCCCAATTATGTCTTCTAGGATCAATAAGACATTTTACATTAAATCACTACTTGAAACCCTTCATTAGTACTTAGTCCTATTAGGCCTATGTATACCAAAAATATGCCTTTCAATAATGAGGCTCAAACTTACTTAATACACTCAAAAATGACCAAAAATTACATATAAATAGTATATATGACTTCAAGTTCATCTCCATATAATTTAAACACTTCAAATTAGGGAAAAAAGGCTTAAACTCATCTTTTTAGTTTGCTCACTTAGAACTACCAAGACTATCAAAAGCTAGTCATGAAACTACTTGAAATCCAACACCTAAAAGGAAAATTTAAATGTTCCTAAATAAATTAAAAATATTCTATAGCATCTTTAAAACAAAATTAATCACATAAATAATAATCTTTAATATCAAATATTAGTCGTACAGACTAATCTTCTGACCTTATCTCACACAATCTTGCAAAAACCATACAAGCCATTTTAAATTTAACTTTTCAATATCTTAAAATAACTTTAAAGATTTAAAAAATAATTAATAGTAATTTCAAGTCAAAAAAAAATACACCATGTGCATTATATACTCAAACTCAAGGTATAGAGCCTCAAACTCATTATTGTAACTTGATTACCAATAATTGCCAGTTTACTTTAAAGCATAATCATGTCGATATTGAACTTAAAAACTTTTATGACCACTTTAAAATAATTAAAATTCATGAAAAATTTATTATGAAATTTCAAGACCATCTTTAAATATAAACATCATATGGTCTAGCAGCAACTATTAGTTTTACAGACCAATTTATTGACCTTACTACATGCAATACTCACTAATCTAGACAAGCCATTTTGGCTTTATTATTTTCATCATTATACATAAATTTAAATATTTATAAAAAAAAATTAATATTAAATAATATTCCTAAAAAACATCTCCATGTACTTGGTTTTATCACTCTATCATGATAACACATTCCTATTCATCTTTTCATCATTGCCCAGGTTTCTCAATATTTGTACCATTTTGCCTATTAGTGGCTGGCTAACTTGGATGACCAATTTATCACAATTTAGTGATATAACCTATCTATAAACCTCCATGGACATAAAAAATGAGTCTCAAACTTCATCCTCCATACATTTTCATACTTTGACTTGGTCAAATCTGACTACTACAACAAATCTCCAAGAAATTAACACTTTCTTATAAGCTCTACTCACACACCTGATAAATAAATCACACATGGAGGTTCTTGGTAGAGTTTAATATAACCTATAATATCTTTCCTAAGCATACCAATCCATTTCTGGTCATTTTGTATCAATTTATTCAACATCAGGTCCATATTATGGGTTTACAAGGGTTTAAACCTATTTACATTCTAAACAATAATTCATAAATCATAGCCCATCAATCCAAAAAATAATGAATATAATTTTTATCTAGGACCCTTCCACATCTATCATGAATATCTTAGTTTCCCATGTAAAGATTTGATGAGATAATGAGCTTAGGAGAAACCTTCTCGGGTAGAGAACCCTTCATTTTATGCAATCAAGAGACCTTAGAACACATTTTCATTCCTTATGCTTAAAAATTTAACATTATAATACATGAATAATATTAAGACAAATTTAATCACATTTTTCAATGCTCACCTACTCTTACTTTCCTTGAAAATTGATCTTGATACCTCATTAGGCCATGATTTCTCTCTTTGCTCTCTAGACCTTAGTCTACAAACCACACTAGGAATTAAAACTTAACTTCATGCCTCTTTCCATGAAATATCCACCTCATTAAAATTCATTATAAAATTAATAAAATCTCTCATGACTCTATGCATACATCCTACCAAGTCACTATACTCATACCTTCTCACAAGGACTATACATACCATGACTATATTCTTAAGTACTTAAAACTTGACAACTGATATTGAAACAATTATTAAAGTATCTACCCTTTACTTAAATGAAAACATAATTCCAAAATCCCTCTCACAAGCTTTTTATTACTTACTTCACCAAAATTCACTATGCACTCCTTCTCATAGGGTCTAGACCATGCTTCTTAAGGCACCTTGCACTCAAGAATTTGTACTCAAACATGCTTGCCTCAGTGATATCAAAAAATAAAACTATTCATAAAATACTCTCATACCATTTTAATATTCCCTTTCATGCTTAAACACTACCATACATCCTTCACATGCCTTGATAATAAGTCATGATATCTCATTAGGCCAAGCAAGGTTTAGGAGTGGTCTAATTGTAGGCTTGGATTGAAGGTCTTCCCCCTATATGATCACCTTGAAACTCTCTTTTATGACTCTACACCTTGATCACATGACTTAAATTTTCCTCAAATAATGGCATAGCTCTACACACACCTTTATGCATACCTCTGCACATACATCTTCATTCTCACCATGCACATGCCTCATGACATGACTATGCTTATTATACATTGTACCTTCCATGTTTGACTTGTAATAATGATATGAGACATTAATTATCTTCAAATTCTATTTCAAAAATGACCTGGTCACATCACATACTATCAATATGTACTTGATTGCGTTGTCACATTTCACACTACCAAAAACACTCTTTTCTCGCATGAGCACACACTTCTCTCTCATGAAAACACTCATGAAAACACACTTTATTTCATGAATGAACTCACTAATGACAACTCTTCCAATAAACTAATCACTACCAACACAAATCTTAGCTGACCATTCACCAACATAAGAACCTTTGAAATCAATGATAACATCAATGCCAAAACTCAATAATTAATTATAATGCTCAGCATGTTTGGGTCAAGTATTCAAGGCATGTGGTTAGGGTAGATAAACATGTGGTTATGATAAGTAATGTTGGGTCTAATGGAATAGGTTATTATATGAGTAGATTCTTGTAAGGTGTGAAGTATGAGCTGATAGGTGCAGATGCACAAGTTATGATTTAAGGTGATAATTACACTAAAGTTTATGAGCAATCATGGGACTTATGTGTGGGAGTATGAGCAAGATTTGTGTAAGGTGTGTGTAGGATTATGTAAGAGGTGTGAGATATGCGAAAAATAACAAATGAGGATTCTATTTGGATATGTAGAGGATGCACATTGGTCAACTATAAACACAATACCTCCTCTAGAACAACTTGGATCCCTCATCGTATAATTTTATTCATCCCTACACACCCTTGTTTGTTTCCTTCATAACTCATAGATATGGGATCTAATAATGGAATAATGATTGTAACAAACAAAAATTATGCACTAGAAACTCCTATTATCAAAATATTTGTCATCTCCACTCTTTCTTGTGTATTCTCTTCTTATACATGTGTATTTCATTTCTATGTGAAAATTAGAAACATCATTCTTTAAAAAAAAAACTCATTTTAGATTTTTTTCTTCCTCTTAATAAATATGCACAAGGGTTTCAACATCAAGTGAATCATAGTCAAATTTTCCATCACTTTTATCCTACAACATTCTCATCTTACAAGCTCTATTCATCATATTCACGTGGATCCTCCTTAGATAGGTAACCTTAAATGGGCACGTAACCATACAAAAATAAGTGTCCTTCACATTTATACAAACTTTTTATTTTCCACTTCCACTTATTAGGTATTTAAAAAACATCTCCTTGACTAATTTACATAGCTAATTTTGTTATAAGACCATTTTCCTTAATGTCTTTCTCATATTCTATCATGTTTGTTTTACTTGTGTATAATTGATTATTTATATGAGTGTTATTACCCAAAAGTACCCCTCATTTTTTATAATCCTTAAAAATTCATCTAATGCTTTTCTAAATCTACTAGATCTTATCCTTGAGTCTATTTTCACACATTCCTATTCTAATTCTCAAACCTCAAACTATAATTTTTCCTAGGATAGGATTTTTAGTTTTATGGATCCTTCCTTAGATAGGGTTGGTAGGCCCACCAACCCTATCCTTTATCATTTTTTTGGGTCCCTTTATATTTGGTTACACTCTGTGTGCCTTTATTATCACTTCTTACTAGTTCTTGAGTCAACATATGTGAAATTGATGTTTTAAATCATTTTTTACTATACCAAGTCATTATGAGAATTTAAAAAGGCATAAGAGAGAGAAAGAGAAGAATCAAGTTCCCATTATTCTTATCTATAATTAAATTTATAACCAATCCTTTTTAAATTTATTTCTACACTTATGATGAAATTATCTTTGTGTATCACCCTCTTTTACTGAATAAGGTTTTATGAAAATTCTCTTGTAGTTGAATCTTCATATCTAGGAAAAATAGGTTCAAAACCATTTCCTGGTGTTGAAAACAAGTATGAAACTTTTATATATATATATATATATATATATATGAAATTCTATATGACTTCATTTAAATATAATGTTATGAAAACATTACTATTGAGGATTAATCCTTAATCAATATTTGGATTAATTATATTTTGAAATAGGTATGTTATTATTCAATATTTAACATACATAGTAAAAAGTACATAGATACTTCCTACTCTAACTCTCTATATTTAGATATATAATTATAATACATATGTTAAATTATTAAAATCCATTTATGATATACCTCTATACTCTTTATCATTATACTCTTTATATTCTCCTCATGTACATCAATTACACTTTCTATCTCTCTAATTTTTTTTATTGTATATAACACTAACATATAAATACCTACTAGATAGCTTTAGAATCCAATAGTCAAGTCTTATAGTATATGCCTCTTCTTCATATAGCACTAATGTTATCAAAAAGTGAAAAACAATAAAATTTTTCCTAAAATTTTGTAATCCTCTATCTCATCAACTTAAAGATAATTTATATTGATTAGGTATGGATAGAGCTTTTGCAATCATAATTTATATTTTTTTTTTATATTTCAGAATCCCACTAAAATTTACCCAAATTTTTATCCATTATCTCATCTTCAATATAACTCTGAATAATAATGGTGGAAGCAATCCAAACACAAACTTGCTTTGCATAACGTCCAAATTTTGATAAACATTTGGTACTTAGGGTCAGATGATCAACAACCAAAAACATAGAAGGTTGGAATAATACACAAAATAATATCCAATCAACTCACCTAGATGGAATTATAGGATAGTGTAAACCATTTTGAACTATTTTTTTGGTGGTAGTCAACCCTATTTTGGTAAATAATTCTCATATTTCTATACCACGATTTTAGAGAAAGTCTACTAATTCAATATCATGGCCTTATCTTCCAATATTTTATATTCAATTATTGTATTTTTCTTGGATGCTTTCACAATATTATTCAAATTCATTGTATCTTCCTAAGTTATCAAAAATGCTTCCTACTTGACAATATTAGTTTTCATATTTTCTAACTAATTTATTGATAATGACCCATAATCCTTCATATCCTCAAAGGTTAAATATCCTCTACAATATTTTACTATTCTCATATTGAAATTTTATCCATTACTTATTCCTCTAATTTATAAGATTATATTGGCATCATATCTAGTGACTTTCCAAATCATCCAATTCCTTATTCTTATCTTGGGTTCATAGGGGATAATTAATGGAGTATGCAAATAATGTTGTTACATCACCCATGGATTTTTGGAATTTTTATAGTTGTGCCTTGTACTATTTGATTTTAGTTTTATTCTATGTTAGGAGTGGTCCTAACAACTCAACCCCATAATTTTATACATAGTTTTTTTTATATCCTCTTGATATATTATATCTCCATTATGAGTGATGAAATTTTTTACTATCTCCTCCAAATTTTGTTATATATATGGAGTACTTCTAAGATCAAATTAGGGTCTTTAGTTGACCAAGGCCTTAAATTTCCATTTTATTCCTTATTCCATACTTATGGACCTATAATTTTAGTCCAACTTGTCATTTTATATTAATTTTTTGCCATCAATTTCTCTCTCAATCAATGTCAATTTATAAAATGGCACTATAATTTTTCCTCATGGTGTAGGTTTATTAAACTAGATGATACCATAATACTAGAAGTTTTATGTTAATGTTTTATTGGTTCTTACTTAATCCTTTTTATAATATATTTTGGTGTTAAAATTGATTGGATGGCTCCCATCACTTAAAATATCATAGGCCTCAACCACCTAACTAGTGTAAGTACACAGAGTTGGGGGAAATTTTTGTGGACATTTATCATAACACATAGTTATTGTATATATAATGCATATATGTAATGTCCATTATGAATACATGTTATTTCAAAATAGGATCAGGACCATTAAACTTAAATGTGTATGAGATATAACATGTACATGTTACTTACATTACACAAAAAAATTAAAAAAACTATTGGAAGGGGAAAATGGTTTACTAACATAAATGTTAAGTATAAGGAATATGATTGTAACCTTATACTTTAAATTTATTTTTGTAAATATAATAAATTAGGGACATTTTTCATCCAATATAATTGGTATCATATCTGCATACATTATGATATGGGATATTTTTTTTCAAAATTTAATATGTTTAGTACTTAGGCATTTTCAAGGACTTGGTATTGAACCTATAGATTTCAAGACATAACTTTTGAAATTGACATCCATTTTTGGTAAGCATATAGTCATTTATAAGGTTTTTGTGCCTTTTATATTAATTTTTATAATTTTTAAGGATCCTAGGTTAATTAAAATTGATGTTTAAAAACCACTCACTTTGAATTCAAGACAAAGTGGTGTGATTTAGACAACATAGGTCACATTGACAACTTGTGTACATCAAACAACTAATTTGTGTTAATTTCACTTTCTCATCATCCCTCCCTCATCCATAATCACTTTATCCTCATATCTTATCATCTCTAATCAATCCTACCTTGTCCCTTATCATCCCTACTCACTCCCTCGCTGACCCTCACCATACCTCATCATTTCTAATGACTCTCTCATCATCCCTAATCACTCACTCCTCATACCTAATCTTCCCTCATTAACCCTCATGATCCTTAATCATACCTAATCACTCCATCTTCCTCCATAATCACTCCCCCATTAACCCTCACCATCCCTTATCATCTATAATAACCCCTTTATCATCCTTAATCATCTATACTCACTCCATCTAATACCTTGATTGAGGGTGTATGATCTTCATTCTTGTTCCCAATTTCATTATTTTCCAATTAAAAAATTTATTCACTCAAATAAGTCCTAAATATATCTTATTTCACTCATCTTATTTCACTCAAATAAGGAACTCAGAGATATCCTTTGATTGTTTGGTGGGATTTGAAGATATATATGGTGATCTATGCCTAAACCATGGATAGAGTGTATATATAAATACATAGACTAGAATAAATAAGCATCAATGGATAAAGGGGTTTGATGAAATTTTATTACATACATATATAGATTAGGATTTTGGAATCTAATAATCCCTATCCCAAAGTTGAGAATTTAAATTTATATCTATATAGATAGGGGTGACTAGAAACTAGTTAAGAATTCCTTTCCCAAACCCATAATTCACTTCTCATTTTCTATATATGTCATTATGAGTATGTACTATTAGATTACATTTCCACATAAATATATATTTGGTCACCAATATAATAGAGTGTGTTCTAATCTCATAGTCGATAGAGTGTGTTTCCAAACCCAACTTGATATATACCCAACTTGTTCTATACCAAACTTGATATATAAAGGGAATGAAGGGAACATGCCTTAATATAATGTATTAAAAAGGATCCAATTAGATATTAGGCATGCTTGGTGGCCCTAAATTCTAAATTTTGGCCCTACCATACTTTAATTATTCCTCGATCCCTAATATAATATATCAAAAGAATGTATAGGAATGGGAGACCCACCATAGATATATGGGGGGATGAATTTTGAAGGCCCTATCATAATATAAAAATTTACATACTCATTAAGGAAATGTAAAATTTCATACCTACTTCATTTATGTGGAGTAAGGAAAGGGAAGCTTTCCTTTTAGATATCTAGATTTTATTTATGTAATAACATTTCAAGGGAAGATTTCCTTCTCAATGGATAACAAGGGAGTAAATCACAACTATCAAGGGAAGTTTTACTTCCTAGTATATAGATTTTATTTTCTTATAGACTAAGGGATGTCTATCAATGGAATCTTAATTTATGATAGATAACTTTATTTTTACCCTACCTAAATTAGTCATACCCTACTTGATAAAGCAAGGGAAGTTTTCATAATGATATATAATTTTGTTCTTATCATATATAATTTCCATTTCTATAATGTATTATTATCTGTAAAGAGATGTTTACATCCTGATATATAGCTTGCATATATTATATTCATACCTAATTTGTTATTCACTACCTACTTAGCTTTTCTTTTTGGCAAGGGAAACTTGATTTATGATAGATAAAATGAGAAATGAATTTTTGAATCATTTTTAATATGTAATAGATATATACTATTGAGTATGCCCTACCTAATTTACATACTTGAGTATGCCCTACCTACTTTACCTAATTGACTATTCCCTACTCGATTGAATATCTTAGTCATATCTTGATCTTGAGTATGCCCTACCTAAATACTTGAGCCATATCTTGATCTTTAATATACACTACCTACCTTATGTTACTTGAGTATGACCCACCTACCTATACTTATTTACCTACCTACTTGACTATTCCCTACATACCTTCTTATACTTGAGGATGCCATACCTAACTATCTTTATTTCCATACCTACTTGAGTATTCCTTACCCAATAAAATACCCAAGCCATATATTGATATTGAATA